>ML815333.1:183377-193995 GCA_009831015.1 Picea engelmannii
GGTCCCTCCATCCTTAGCCACATGGACACCACTCTTCTTTAGCAAATGGGTCTTGATCTATCAATATAACTACAAGATCTAGATAAATCTAGCATTGCCACTTTGAAGACAAGACCAATTTAGAAAACCAAAAATGGTTCTTTCAAGAAGAAAACAAGGCCAAAAGGACATTGTTAAGGATCAATCCAAATTTCACCAACATAAGGGTGAGAACCATAGATCTAAGTGTGTGTCTTAATCTCACCAAGAACCTTTCATTTATAAGGTTAGAGATGATTCATACTAGTTGGCGAGAGAGATCGTAACCATACAAGTGTATATCCTTGAAAATATATACTTTATAATTGCACCTACATGAATTTTTGGGCTATTATATCTTGTGCATGAAACTCACTCACTAGCAACCCCTGTGCAATATGCACAAGTTGCACTAGTAGAGCTTAAGCGCATCAAGATCCAAACTCTAGTTGCACCACTGTAGCCAATGCATGCAAAGTAAATTTTGTTGGCTTTGGTATGGGAAACATGCAATTCTATGATCTAGAAAATGACGATGACCATAATTCTCAACTTAAATGCACTAAAGGATCGAAAATAGGTGTAACTAGATGCTCCCTAATGTGTGAGTTTAGAAGAAGAGTTGATGGTCAAAATACATCATAAAATCTATAGGAGTGGCTAGGTGAACTAAGTGGCAGTCCAACAAATCAAGTATCTAGAAGTTACCTACAAATAGATACCAAAGTATCAAATCTATCTTCCTTTAGGTGGGCATGCCCATGCTCAGGTGTAAATAAGCATGGCTTCCAAAATCAAGTACAATGTGAATCCATGAAGTATATAAGATGCAATATCATGGCCAAGAAATAATAAAAAGTGGATCCATGTCAAAATAACATCATAGACATGAGAAAATACACAATGGATCCATGTCTCAATTTACATCAAGAGAAAAACTGGAACAATGAATTGATTAATCTAGTCCTCTACCAAGGTAGAATAGGATAATGATACTACAAAGTAATCCTAGGAAAGAGTAGAAAACAAAGATGATACCATATCCTGAGGTCTTCAAACCCAATCCATATTGTGTATGAATTACCACTATCTAAATAAATGAATTGATGTTGAACATGGAGGAAACTATCTAATCATTTKTCATTAATGTGGATCGTTTCTATATGCGAGGTAACCCATTTATTATGATAATGGGAACCAAGGTAATATAGTACATTCTAAGAATATGAATATATGTGTTGAAATTGAACGTTGGCAAAATAAATCAATCAGGAGTCAGTGATATTAAGTCACTATTGAAAGTGAGGGAACTTGCCACTAACCATTGCAAGTCCCAAGGTACCATAAAATTCTCTCAGTTATCCCCCTAGAATAATGTGTTGTATTTGATAAGAGATGACCCACCAATGAGAAAACATTAATGAATCCTTCTATAATGGCATGAGATAAATCATCAGAGATGATGATCATTTGAGAATAACTTGACATGAGTAAGGCCAACATGGACATTAAGGATAATTGAGGAATGGTTGACATAGGTATAAAATTCCCTTGAACATTAGCTTGACACCATAAGAAATTGAGAAACAACTAATTCCAAAAGAAACCAATGATATAAACCATTATGTAGGAGGAATTGAGGCATTCTACAAGGATTGGAAGAGTAACCAATTGGAACAAAACTAACTTAGACTCATGGTATATATCTTGAGGAAATAATACAACCAACTATAAAGAATTGACTTGCAATATGTCCTTTTTTAAAGGGAAACATAGACCGACTACTACCATATAGAAGAATGAAAAAAAAAATCTCAATTATTGCCCCCCCCCCCTTCACTTCTTTTTTTCCTTTTCATTTTATAAATACATAAAAACAATAAAATCATGCTACAATATAGTGAAGGAAATGAGTGTCACAAGGCTAGAAACTATGTTCCAAATGTGTAGAACAATCCTAAGAAAAAGAAAGCAAAGGAAAAGTGCAAGATATGGACACTCATAAGTGTGACTCCTCTAGGGAAAGGTTAGTCTAAAATTCAGGAGCAAGCAATGCAAAGGTAAGAAAAAAGTAAAAATGGAAAGGTGGTACTCATAATGAAGAAAACTACACCAAAGCATTAGGAAAAATAATGCAAATCAAACCAAATATAAAGGTGGGATCCCCCATGGGAATGATATGAGATAGATGAGAAAGATGAATGATGTTCATAATGCAATATCAAATTGAAAGGGCTCTTAGTCCTACCATAAAATAAAAGGATATGTGCCAAACATAAAAACTTTTATACACTAGGGAAACCCATCATAGGAAATCTCTTATGTTAGAGTAGTGAAAAATACAGATAAAAAAGGATTATACACCAACATTCGATGGGTTCGAACCTATGGAAAATTTGAGTGGAAAAATGATCCGGGTGGATATTGGTGGCCACCCACCTATTCCAACTGTCTCCTTTTGAAAATTTTAGTTCAACACATTCTTCTGTAATTCTTTGTAATTGTGGGTTCTACACTTTCGGGGATGTCTAAAGCCCTACACAGATTCAAGGTGGAGATTGGTGGGCGCCCACCTAATCTAAGTGGCTTAGTTTGGAATTTTTCATGCCAGTACATCTTTCTGTACCTCCAGGGCCGTTTTGGGGCCATAAACAATGTTTTATTAGCTTGCCACAGTGAAATTGTAGAAGAATATAGAGTTTGATGGCATAATGTGTAGTTCTTTAAAAGACCTTTCCAACGGGCTATCACGCGAAATGGAGGTCGTATGAAAAAGTTATGACCCAGGGAAGTTGAGGTACCAACTTACCCATTGGGGCCCACATAAATTTTTACGTTTCATATCCTAGGGTTAGGTTTTTGGATGTATAGGGTTTTGACATTCATGAGTAATGTTAAAAAGGACTCTGGAGCCTAATTTTAATCATTCTACTCAGACAGATGCACGTAGAAACCACATCTCTTCTCAGAGATAGCTACCACCATTCAAGCAAGTTGTTTTTAGTTCTACAGTTTTAAAGTTTCAACCTATTTTATTTATTTAAGAGAAGTTATGGTTCAATGGATATTTGTTGTTGTTCTCCGTATTTCTGTGTTTTTGTATTCAGTCTGTTATTCATTTTGTTCCGCTCATAAATCTGGATCAATGGTATCAAAGCGGTATACTCTTCATTTATTTTTCTTCGTGCATGTCCCCGACACGATCTGGGTACAAGACGTTGGGACTCGAACCAATTGAGCCTTTTTAATATAGGTCGTGTCAAGCCCGAGAACAACCAATGGGGAAAAAAATAAAGATGATGGAGTAGGAGATCCTTTTAAAATGTTTCTCGAGGAATCCCTTGCGCGACAAATGAATGGAATGATGGTCAACTTTGCACAGATCCTTCGACGGTTACCCACATAAGACACATCTTCATCAAGCATCCATGCAACCCCCTTCAAGGTACATGTAAAATTTGATATTCCATTATTTAAAGGACTGATACATGCAGATGTTGTAGATAAATGGTTGAATCTGCTTGAAGGCCATCCCCTATGTTAAGGAATGGTGGGATACTTACTATGAGCAAAGGGCAATAGAGGAATCTGCAATATTTGCAGTCGCCCCCACATGGGATTCCTTCATGGATTCCATTAAAGAACAATACTACCATGTTGGAAGCTACAAGGAACAGGTACACAAGATGGACCACCCTACGTCAGGAAAGGGACCAGACAGTACCATATTTCACCAATATTTTACATACCCTGCACACCAAATTGGGTATCAAAGACTTTGAATGACATCTTGTGCTCAAATATCGCGACTGTCTGCATAGATACATTAAAAAATAAATCGAATTTCTTGACATCGCATCATTGGGTACAACTTATAGATATGTTGTCAAGATCGAGTAAAAATTTAAGCAAAAGAGGCGAGAGTTTGGATCTACTAACTCCTCACAGCCGAAGCAGGGCAAAGGTGGCCCCAACCCATAAAAAAGGGACAGATCAAAGATGGCCACTCTCAGGACAACTAGTCCAAGCCATAACACAATAAGGGTAATGAGAATTCGAAGAAGGACACGAGAAAATGGTGTGAATACCATAAAATCCCTTGTTACAACACCGAAGAATGTCGCTCCAAGAAGTCACTGGTGCCTGAGATGAAAGATTCTGAGTCAGAGGCATATTCTGAATCCAAATCAAATCCAGAAGGAAGGAAGTGGATTATTGATTTTGAACCCAGTTCCATTGTCACTACCACCCAAGTCCAACCAAGCGAACCAGAAGAACCAGAGGAAGGGGAACGCCTCTTTCACTTACAGATGTGGTGGAATGGTGTTGTTCGAGATGCGTTTTTTCTTGTGCAAGAGGGAAATCTAGCACGTGCTAGATTTTCCCACAGTGGAATGACATTGTTCAAGATGCACTTGTGTTTGTCCATGAGGGAAATCTAGTGTTTGTTATCTTTTCCCCATAGTGGAAGGTTGTTGTTCGAGACGTTATTGTTCTTTTGGAAGAGGGAAAACTAGCATGCACTAGCTTTCCCCCACGGTGGGAGGATGTTGTTTGAGATGCGCTTGTGCTTGTGGAAGAGGGAAAGCTAGCACGTGATAGCTTTCCTCCACGATGTAAGGATGTTGTTCAAGATGTGCTTGTGCTTGTGAAAAAGGGAAAGCTAGCACGTGCTAGCTTTTCCCCATGATGATGGAATTATGTTGTTTGATATGCACTTGTGCTTGTGCAAGAGGGATGAAATAATTTTTTTCGAGATGCGCTTGTCCTTGTGAAAAATGGAAAACTAGCGTGCGCTAGCTTTCCCCCACGGTGGAAGGATGTTCTTCGATATGCGCTTGTGCTTGTACGAGAGGGAAAACCAGTGCACTATAGCTTCCCCCCACAGTGGAAGGATGTTGTTCGAGATGCGCTTGTGCTTGTGCAAGAGGGAAAGCTAGCATGCGCTAGCTTTCCCCCATGGTGGAAGGATGTTGTTCGAGATGCGCATGTGCTTGTGTGAGAGGGAGAGATAGTGCGTGCTAGCTTTCCCCCATGGTGGAAGGATGTTATTTGAGATGCACATGTGCTTGTGCAAGAGGGAAATCTAGCATGCACTAGCTTTCCCCATGGTCAAGTGATGTTGTTCGAGTTGCGCCTATGCTTGTGCAAGAGGAAAGCGAGCAGGTGCTAGCTTTCCCCCACAGTGGAAGGTTTTTGTTCAATATGCACATGTTCTTGTGCAATAGGGAAATCTAGCATGCACTAGCTTTCCCTTGTAGTGAAAGGATGTTGTTTGAGATGCACATGTGCTTGTGCAAGAGGGAAAGCTAGCGGGCGCTAGCTTTCCCTAGCAATGGAAGGATGTTGTCCGAGATGTGCATGTGCTTGTGCAAAGCTATCAAGCGCTAGATTTCCCCAATGATGGAAGGATGTTGTTCGAGATGCACATGTGCTTGTGCAAGAGGGAATGCTAGCATGCGCTAGCTTTCCCCCATGGTGAAAGGATTTTGTTGGAGACGCGCTTGTGCTTGTGCAAGAGGGAAATCTAATGTGCGCTAGATTTCCCCCATGGTGGAAGGATGTCGTTGGAGATGTGCATGTTCTTGTGCAAGAGGGAAAGCTAGTGTGTGATAGTTTTTCTCCATGGTGGAAGGATGTTGTTTGAGATGCACTTGTGCTTCTACAAGAGGGAAAGCTAGCATGCACTATATTTCCCCCACGATGGAAGGATATTTTACAAAATGCCCCTGTGCTTTTGCAAGAGGGAAATCTAACACACGCTAGCTATGCTTTTGCAAGAGGGAAAGTTAGTGCACACTAGCTTTCCCCCACCATAGAAGGATGTTGTTCGAGATGTGTTTGTGCTTCTGCAAGAAGGAAATACATCATGTGCTAGCTTTTCCCCATCGTGGAAGGATGTTGTTCGAGATGTGTTTGTGCTTCTGCAAGAGGGAAATCTAAAGTGCGCTCACCTTCCCCTATGAGGGAATAATGTTGTTGGAGATGCACATGTGCTTGTATAAGAGGGAAATCTAGCATGCATTGGATTTCCCCCATGGAGGAAGGATGTTGTTCAAGATGTGCTTGTGCTTGTGCAAGAGGGAAAGCTAGCGCGTGCTGGCATTGCCCCACGCTGGAAGGATATTGTTTGAGATGTGTATGTGCTTGTGTAAGAGGGAAAAATAGTGTGCATTGGATTTCCCCCACAGTGGAATGATGCTTTTCGAGATGCCCTTGTGCTTGTGCAAGAGGAAAAGCTAGCACGTGTTAGCTTTCCCACATGGTGGAATGATGCTCGAGATGCATTGTTCTTGTGCAAGAGTTAAAGCTAGCATGCACTAGCTTTACCCAACAATGGAATGATGTTGTTCAAGATGAGCTTGTGCTTGTGCAAGAGGGAAAGATAGAATGCACTAGCTTTCCCCCGCGGTGGAAAGATGCTCAAGATGTGCATGTGCTCTTGCAAGAGGGAAAGCTAGCACGCGCTAGGTTTCCCCCATGGTGGAATGATGTTGTTCGAGATGTGTTTGTGCTTGTACAAGAGGGAAATCTAACACGTGCAACCTTTTCCCCACGATGGAATGTTTCTCGAGATGCACTTGTTCTTGTGCAAGAGGGAAATTTAGCACACTAACTTTCCCCCACAGTGGAATGATGTTCAAGATGTGTTGTTCTTGTGCATGATGGAAAGATAGCAAACTAACTTTCCCCCATGGTGGAATGAGATTGTGCGAGATGCGCTTGTGCTTTTTCAAGAGGGAAAACTAGCATGTGCTAGCTTGCTAGATTTCCCCCATAGTGGAATGATGTTGTTCGAGATGATCTTGTGCTTGTGGAAGAGGGAAAGCTAGCATGCACTAGTTTTCCCCCACGATTGAATGATGTTGTTTGAGATGTGATTGTTTTTGAGCAAGAGGGAAAGCTAGCACACACTAGATTTCCCCCATGGTGGAACGGTGTCCAAGATGTGTTTGTGTGTGCAAGAGGGAAAACTAGCATGCATTAGCTTTACCCCACAGTGGAATGATGTTGAAGATTCATTTGTGCTTGTGAAAGAGGGAAAACTAGCATGCACTAGCTTTCCCCCATGGTGGAATGATGTTTGAGATGTGTTTGTTCTTGTGCAAGAGGGAAAGTTAGCGTGCACTGACTTTCCCCCACGATGGATTGATGTTGTTTGAGATGTACTTGTGCTTGTGCGAAAGTGAAAGATAGTGTGCGCTAGTTTTCCCCCATTATGGAATGATGTTGTTCGAGATGCACTTGTGCTTGTTGAAGAGTAAAAGCTAACATGCATTAGCCTTTTCTCATGGTGGGATGATGTTGTTCGAGATGTGCTTGTGCTTGTACAAGAGGGAAAACTAGCACACACTAGATTTCCCCCACAATGGAATGATGTTGGTTGAGATGTGATTGTGCTAGTGCAAGAGGGAAAGCTTGCACACATTAGATTTTCTCCACGATGGAATGATGTTGTTGGAGATACACTTATGCTTGTGCAAGAGGAAAAAATAACGTGCTAGCTTTTCCCCACGATGGAATGATGTTCAAGATGTGTTTGAGCTTGTTCAAGAGGAAAAACTAGCACACACTAGCTCTTCTCCACAATGGAATCATGGGGAAATGCTAGCACACGCTAGCTTTCCCCCGTGATGAAATGATGTTGCTCGAGATGTGCTTATGGTTGTGCAAGAAAGAAAGAGAACACACACTAGCTTTCCTCCATAGTGGACACATGTTTCTCAAGATGCACTTGCGCTTGTGCAAGAGGGAAAGCTAGCACGAGATAGTTTTTCTCCATAGTGGAATGATGTTCAAGATGTGCTTGTGCTTGTGCAAGAGAGAAATTTAACACATGCTAGCTTTCTTCCATGGTGGAACAATGTTGTTTGAGATGTGCTTGCACTTGTGAAAGAGGGTAAGATAACACACACCAGTTTTCTTCTACGATGGAATGATGTTTTTTGAGATGCGCTTGTGCTTGTGCAAAAGGGAAAGTTAGCACATGCTAGCTTTCTTCCATGGTGGAATGATGTTTTTCAAGATGCGCTTGTGTTTGTGCTTGTGCAAAAGGGAAATTTAGCATGCACTAGATTTCCTCTAGAGTGGAATGATGTTGTTCGAGATGTGCATGTGCTTATGCAAGAGGGAAAGCTAGTGCATGCTAGATTTCCTCAGTGGTGGAATGATTTTGTTCGAGATGTGCTTGTGGTTATGCAAGAGGGAATTCTAGCACACACTAGATTTCCTCCATGGTGGAATGATTTTATTTGATATGCATTTGTTCTTATGCAAGAGGGAAAGCTAGCATCTGTTAGCTTTCCTCCACAGTGGAATGATGTTGTTCAAAATGCACTTTTTCTTGTGCTAGAAGGAAAGCTAGCATGCATAAGTATTCCTTCATTGTGTAATGTTGTTGTGGGCAGTGTTATTGTTTTTGTGCTAAAAGGTAAGCTTTAGTTCACGATGAAATGTTGTTGTTGGCAATGTGTTGGAAGGAAAACTAACATGGACTAGATTTCCTCCATGCTGCAATATTATTTTTGGCAATGCGCTTGTGCTTATGTTATAAGGAAAACCAAAGAAAAGATAGCAGGTGCTAGCTTTCCTTCATGAGGAATGTATTTATTGTCAATGCACTTGAGCTTGTACTAGAAGGAAATCTAACACATGCTAGATTTCCTTCATTCTGCAATGTTGTTGTTGGCGATGCATTTGTGCTTGTGCTAGAATGGAAGCTAGCATACACTAGATTTTCTTCATAGTTTAATGTTGTTCTTGGAAATGTGTTTGTGTTTGTGCAAGAAGTAAAGCTAGTAGGTGCTAGAATTCATTCACGATGCAATGTTGTTGTTGGAAATGCGTTTGTGCTGGTGTTAGAAGCAAAGCTAACACACATTAGATTTCCTTCATGGTGCAATGTTGTTGTTGACAAAATGTTAGAAGGAAAGCTAGTAAGCACTAGCTTTTCTTCATGGTGCAATATTGTTGTCGGCATTGTGCTTGTGCTTGTGCTTGTTGTCAAAGTGTTAGAAGGAAAGCTAGTAGGCACTAGCTTTCCTTCATTGTGATAGTTTTCCTTCACAGTGTAATGTATTTCTTGGCAATGCACCTGCGCTTGTACTAACAGGAAAGATAACATGTGCTAAATTTCTTCAGAGTGCAATGTTGTTATTGGCAATGCACTTGTGCTTGTGCTAGAAGAAAGCTAGCACACAATAGCTTTTTTTCACAGTAAAATGATGTTATTGGAAATACACTTGTACTTGTGCAAGAAGGAAAACTATTAGACACTAGCTTTTCTTCACGGTGCAATGTTGTTGTTGGCAATGTGCTTGTGTTGGTGTTGAAGTAAATCTAGCATGCATTAGTTTTCCTTTATTTTACAATGTTGTGGGAAATGTTGTTATTCTTGTGTTAGAATGAAAGATTTATTTCACAGTGCAATGTTGTTGGCAATGAGTTAGAAAGAAAGCTAACATGCACTAGCTTTCCTTCATGGAGCAATATTGTTATTGATGAAGTACTTGTGCTTGTGCTTATGCTAAAAGGAAAGCTAGCAGGTGCTAGCTTTCCTTAACGATGAATGTATTTGTTGGCAACGCACTTGTGCTAGAGAAAATTTCCTTCACAGTGCAATGTTGTTGTTGGTAATGTGTTACAAGTAAAGCTAGCATGTGCTAACTTTCCTTCATGGTGAAATATTTTTTTTGGAAATCCACTTGATCTTACGTTATAAGGAAAGCTAACAGGTGCTAGATTTCCTTCACGATGCAATGTATTTCTTGGAAATGGACTTGTGCTTATACTAGAAGGAAATCTAGCATGTGCTAGATTTCATTCACAGTGTAATGTTGTTGTTGGCAATGTGCATGTGCTTGTGCTAGAAGAAAAATTAGTATGTGCTAGCTTACTTTTACAGTGGAATATTGTTGTTGGAAATGCATTTGTGCTTGTGCAAGAAGGAAATCTTCTAGATGTTAGATTTCTTTTACGTTGCAATGTTGTTGTTGGCAATGTGCTTGTGCTAGTGCTAGAAGAAACGATAGCATGTGCTAGCTTTCTTTCATTGTGTAATGTTGTTGTGGGAAATGATGTTGTTCAATTTCAATGTATTTATGTGATAAATAAACGACACTATTCAATATTTAACTTTTGAATGCTTTGTTTAGATCAAGATAACTTCTCAATATATCAAACTTGCATAATGAAATCCAATAATGCACTTAAAAACATTTTCTAGACTTGGTCTATTAAAACTATATTGGAGTAGTTAATTAGTATTATTTTCAATATAAAACATTTAAACACTTCATGAGTAAATACATCAAATTGTACTACTCTCTTGCATTCTAATTCATAATAATTTGATTTTGATAGTATGCTTAGACTTTTAAAATATTTTCTCTTGCAAAGTCTAAACCAGTGGGAACATTATATTCAACACAAACACAATAGTTACTTAGTGTCAATAATCAAAATGGTTAATAATAGTAACACACACAATTAATATGTCATAAACAATTTTATAGTTAAGAAATTTATTACACAATCTATTATTCATGAGTTAATTCTTGATCTTTAATACATAAATATAAATATTAATGATAATAGAAAT
>ML815333.1:231807-252345 GCA_009831015.1 Picea engelmannii
TCGCGATTCGCGAAAGTCTGAAATGGCGTGGGATCAACGGTCCACGATCTCGATAAATCTACGGTCCAGATCTTATCATGAATTCGCATCTCGCGATTCCTTCGATGGAAGTTATTGTCACTCCAATTCGCGATAGGCGAAACTCCGAATTAGAGCTTAGATCAACAGTCCACGTCTTTTGGTGTATTGACGGTCATCATCTTTTCGTGATTTTGCAAACTCGCTTCACCTTGCACTTTTAAAGATCGTGTAGATTCTCTTGGATCCTACGATGGTCGATCCTTGCGCTCGGATCTAACGCCCGAGATCTATTCTCCATATATGCGTGCTCTTCTTGTCTATATTGAGATCTGACAGTCATCGGGAATTCTGAATTGTTGATCCAACGATCACTGTTGTTGTTGATCATGCTGATCTTTTCCATCGCTATTCTTGCCAACAATCCTCTGCACGCTTATTCGAATCTTCTCTGCAGCGTCTATCTTCATTGTTGTACTTGCCATCAATGACAAGCATTCGCTGTCTGTTAAATATTTGCCAACACTCACTACCTCCTCTCTTCTTTTGGCTTCTTCAAGTTGGGTCTTAAGATTGACATTTCTTTCTCTTAGTTCTTTTAGATCTGCAAGGTTTCTGCTAAGTTCATCATCTTCCTTCTTTGTTTCTTTTTCTTGACTAATTTTATTCTTCAATCTCTCGATGTCCTCTTCTTTTTCTTCTAACTAGATATATTGCTCATATGTGACCTTTTCATTGTCTTTGAGCATTTCCTTTATTTCCAAGATATGATTTTGATTGCTAAGCTCATCATCTTCCTTCTTCTTTTATTTTACTTGATTGATTTCATTCTTCAATTTATCAATCTCCTCTTCTTTTTATTCTAACTGGATATCTTGCTCAAATATGACCTTTTCATTGTCTTTGAGCATTTCCTTTATTTCTAAGATATGCTTTTGATTCTTTTCAAGAGATTCTTTAGTGTACTCATAAAGATAGTTATAGTCTGAATAATCATGGTCATAGTTGTATTCACCAAAACCCCAATCAACTTTATGTTTAGTCTGTGATAGTTCTTCTTCTACTTCTTCCATTGGATAAATGGTAACAAAACTTTATTCTATTGTATATGAATCTTCTTCTTTACTTGTAGGAGAGAATTCAATATCAACATTATTGCAATTAGAAGATTGTGGAGAGTCTTTACCTTTATTGATGGTCGAGTCTTCCTTCTCATCCTTGATAGGAATGTATTCTATGACTTCTCTTTTGATTTGATACATCTTCTCTAACTTCATCCATAAGTCCTTGGCAGATGTGCATAGTCCCATGTTTGCTTTGACTGTATCTGATAGTCCATTGAGAAGAATCTTCAATGCCACTTCATTGTTCTTCTTTACTCTTCTTTGGGCTGCAAACTTGGATAAATTCTTCGAGGTAGTTAAGTGGCAGGGCTTACTTACTACTGAATACCAAAATTCAGATGCTCTTGAATTCAAATATTGTTTCATATTTTCCCTCCATGAAAAATAATTTGTTCCATCAAATAAGGGAGCTTCTTTTGTGGAGAGAGCCATTTGTCCACCCATTTATTCAAAATCTACTGCCAGTGTTTAAACTGTGTTGAAGGCACCTGCTCTGATACCAATTGTTGGTCACACCAACCACACTAAGAGGAGGGGGGTGAATTAGTGTGTGGACTTTTACAACTTTTCTTGTTTCAAGTTAGCAATTATTTCAAAACGTAATTTTACACATTATGAGAAATCAATTCATAAGCACAATGAACACAAGATATACCATATGTATGTATAAGATTTTTTATTATTTTATATATGTGACTACAATCACGAGGGTTTTCCCAGCACCAACTTTTTTTTATCAGCACCAACAGAAGTAAGAAGCACCAACTCTCAAGAAAGATTCAGCTTGCCGAAAGACTCAACTTGCTAAGTTCATCTAGTAGTACAACCAACCCAAATACCAATCAGTGATTTATTGAATCTGTTCCAGCTCATGATCAGAGATCTACAACAAATGATCATCATCAGAGTTCATCTTCTCCTCTGAAATTCACACTTTCTTCACTTCATCTTCTCTCTGAAATTCGCACCTTGTTGTGCTAAAGGATCACCATACCAGAAATCACCGGCCTCAAGTGAAGATCCACTCATTCACTCACTTCCACACTTCTTCAAATGAACCAAGCATAGTTTTATTTATACTCGTTCATGCTCAACTCTGGTTTAAATTTTTGGTCCGACTTGTGCCACATGTTACAACTAACTTATCCATTTACAACAACTTTGGGGCCACCATTGACCATCATTCCAGGTCTTCAACTTTAAACCTAGCATACCACCAATCACCAAAAAGGCCACAATGAGTTATAATCCTTCATATGCTTTTAACAACCATCTGACCTATTTTCATAAATCGATCACAGGTATGGATCGATTTCCTTCGTCTCTGCGAATGTTGTAGAAATCGAATTTTGTGGAGGCGCTTCCTTCAAACCATTTACATGTGACCATATTCACAAAACCATGGGCTTATTAAGTTAAGCAATGTTCACAGCTCCTCATGGATTATGTGTTTGTAACCCATGGCCCGGGGTTGGAACCTAGTCCTCTGGTACTTCGGCCTTCGAGTGATTTCTCTCTCATCCAATCTTCTGGAGTTTCAACTCTCCAAAGTAGTTACCTCTGACAAGGATTGATCTAATGGTTAACATGATTCCCATAACCAAACCAACGGTCTAGCTTTGATCCTTGCACTATCCTTCCACTGCTTAATCCAACGACTATGACTTAATCAAAGATTGAGATGGATGACCACTATTTACTTTGGGACTTCGAGGATTCAGAGGTCCGGGTAATTGCTAATCCAATTTCCACCGAAGTTGGTCAACGCTGAAGTGGTCAACATGGGAGTGATTACATCATCTTTCCACTATGTTTTGATCTAACGGTCATGTGAGAATTTGGAGGATCTTAGATCAACAGTTAGCATTGACTTTGGCCTTCGGGGCTTCGAGTAGTTGCGAGTTTCCCCCGAAGAACAAACTCTCGGAATGACGTAAATTGATGACGTCACTGTTGACTTGGTATTAGTCGAGTGGCTGCCACATGTCACTTAGATTTGTGACTTATGTGTACCTAAAATTCCAAATGGACCTAGACACTTGTCACCATCTGATTGTGCCACATGTCCTTACTGACGTTGTCTTGCTGATGTGCATCTCATGACGTGGCACAAGTGCTCCTCCTGGATCTAAAAGTCGTAGGTTCATCTGAATCCTTGATCCAACAATTGTGATCGGTTCTAGATCAACGGTCTAGATTCATTTTGGCCTTCGGGACTTCGGGTTATTCACCTTTCCCACTACCCAATTCTCCCAGAGTGAGATTCCCCGAATAAACCTCGAGTAACTTAACTTCGTCTAACGATCCTCCTTTGACGCGAAAATATTAACACGATCCAACGGTTGTCGGGGAATTCATCTATTCAAGATATCGTGAATCCTTCATCCAACGAATATGATCAGTTCTAGATCAATGGTCTAGATTCATTTCGGCCTTCAGGACTTTGGGTTATTCACTCCCACTTCCCAATTCTCCCAAAGTGAGATTCCCTGAATAAACCTCGAGTAACTTGACTTCATCTAACAATCCATATTTGACGTGAAAAGCTTAACACGAACCAACGGTTGTCGGGATTTTAGCTATTCGGGATCTTGTGAATCCTTGATCCAATGACTGTGATCAGTTCTAGATCAATGGTCTAGATTCATTTCAGCCTTCGAGACTTTAGGTTATTCGCTCCCACTTCCCAATTCTCCCGAATTGAGATTCCCCAAATAAACCTCGAGTAACTTGACTTCATCTAACAATCCAATGGTTGTCGGGATTTCAGCTATTCGTGACTCTGGGGCTTCGGGGTAGTGGAACCAATGCTAACCATAGATCTATTGACAGGGGACGATTGACGGTTGGTGTGGATTTCAGAACCAAAACTTTCACGATCGTTAACTTCAACCCTTGCATCCCGCAATAGTTACCCATTGTTGATCTTCCCTTACTGAGATCCGACGGTAAGGACTTAATCGGATGTTGATCCAAAGTTCCTCCTCTGTAACTCCCAGATATGATGGTCCTGATTTGTCCCTAAATCTACATAAGTGGACATGATTCTCCCTTGATTCATTTGTATTTTTACTGTGGGGATTTCAATCTTGATCGTGTTTCTGCAATGCACTTTTCCTTTTGATCTTTTTGGTAGATTCCTCTGCATGTTGTTCATAACAACTCATCATCACTGAAATGTGCTTTCCCTCCTGAGATTTTTGGTTTTGTACTTGGATTCTAATTGATCGAGATCATTTATCTGTTCAGAATTCGATCTCGATAGTGTTATGCATTGTGTTGATCTCGTGAAATCTAATACACTGCCTCTCCCGAGCTTTAGGTAGATTCCTCTGCATGTTGTTCATAACAACTCATCATCACATTATAATGACATCGACTGTTGACATCAATGACAATATGTCCAATAGATCCATTGCTAGATGACTGTAATAAACTATTGATCATTCCAGGTGGGAATGGATGCCTATGGGCATGAGATTAATGTAGTTTTGATTGAACTGTTCGCAACTGAGAATCCTTGGAGTTTCCAGCATGGATATTTCCTTACCAGTAGCACTAGAGATCTAGAGAGAAATGGAACAACCTGAGGGATTGTATGGAAAAGAAAGGGGTTCATTTCTTTGGGTTGTGCATGCTAAAGGGGAAAGATAGATGTAAATTAGGATTGTTGTGTGGTTAAGAAAACCTGAGATCTTATTAGCCAACTACTGTGTGTTTTAGATTTGGCCTGGGACCCATCCTTGTGGATTCATCGCCTTGGATTGGGGGTGACCTGATGTTGAGAATTGGAACAACAATGTCTATGGTTGGGAGGAACGTCCTTGGTCTATAGCCAGTTGGTGAATGTTTACTTGAAAATATAAGTGATCTATGTGTTTTATGTATAATGTATATTCTGTTGTGTATATCTATCTATGCGATGTAATTTCATGTGCATGTTTGTTGGTTATTGTTGTGCATGGCACGTTGTTCCTTTATTTTATGTTTTAGCATGAATTGTAACACCCCTCATGACTCACAACAAGGATAAGTAAACAATAATTGTGGTTTCTTGAGGAAATACTTTTTTTTTTAAATACAAAACTGAATGTTGACTAGTAATTAAAGGTAAAAAATTTAGTTGACAAATAGGAAACCCAAAATTACACTCATCTAAGTCCACATCAATTCCATAATCAATCATTGTCTACCTTACAACAGTTTAGACAACTTACGCTTCATTTAGATTGAGCGCAGGTTATAAATTTACTAACCCAATAATAACATTGTCTATTAATTTAATGTGTAATCCAATCCTTAAGTAACATTTCCTTATCAAGGTGTTAACCTTAAATGAGAAAAGCTCAGACAAAAACTTCATTAATCTAAAGCCTTTCCATTAGGTGACTACTTAATCGAAAACTTGGAGAAGGAGAGCTAGTTTTCGAAATCGCCCTCAGTCATAAATTAGAGTTAGGTTTTATACTTGTCTAAATAATTAGATTACAAAAGCGATTCTTAGAGAGAAATTATAGCCCACTTCCATATCATTATCACAAAAAGTTTTGAAGGTAAGATTGAATCAAGTGTGAATTAATACCTTTACTTTCGTTACAGTTCACTCTAAGTACACGTGTCAAGAATACCAAGCCAGTGTCAAGTTCACCTTTCGTGGATAGCCTTGGAGGAAACCCGCGACTAATGTAATTGTGGTAAAACAACATCGTTCCAATATATGGCGAAAAATGATTACTGAATACTAGAAGTCATTTGTTGAAAACTACGAACTCAATGGAATAAAATAGATAAGGATCCCTAAAACTACTCTTAAGATGAGTTACAGAGAATTAACTCGGAGATAATCATTACGTTAAGTGTTAGTGCACTCCTCCAAACATAAATGATTGTGAGTGTGCCTAAGTATTTAGGCTTCAACTAAAGATAATATACTTCACCCTAAATCCTACTACGGGAAGTTTATAACAACATTCTTAACTCCTTTTTCCGGACAAAACAATCATTCATAAGCGAAAGAGGTGTAACTCTCCGATAAGCAAGAATAAGGAAAGGCAAAAATTGTTACTAGAAGAACCTAGAACTTATTGGACACTTTAAAAATTAAATTCATTTTTTTTAATTAAAAATACAAGAAAGATACTTCTATGCTCGGATGAGAATCAAAAGGATAATTGAATCTAAACCTTGGACAACGTCATAACCTTCACAGAAAAGTTAAGCTAACACATGGAACAAAACCCGTCAACCAGAACTTAAGCATGAAAAAGTTCAACACATGAAATCTTATTTTGTGAAGAGAGGAAAGGTTTAAAGATCAAAAGTCGCCTCACAGGTTCTGCAGGACCAGGGGCACTATTGACTGTGATGCGTAAGAAAACCTCGCATGAGGGCGTTCAAGTGTTAAATTAACTGCGGCAAGATCTCAATTCTAGGACATGTAGTTAAACTTTAGTAAACCGATACCGAAAATCAACATGACTTATACTTATCAATCAAGTCATTAATAACATTTTGTTACAAGAAAGTTATAACGAAATATTGTTGTCTAGCTACTAAAAATTCAAGTCCTGAAAAAAAATAGTGGGTACCGACCATCGTCAAGGCTCTATCGAGATTTTATGAGAGTGTGTGAATCTTACCAGCATTTTAATTGGTCTTAAAATTTTATTAGAATTACATTCAGTAATGGCGTTGCACGAGACATCAAACACTAGCAATATTTCTAGGAATTTAGAGCAATTTCTAGTTTAAATTTCTGAGGATTTTGAGTAATGAAGGAGATATACTTTTTTAAGAATACACTATATCTATATAAATTAATCTACCCTGCGTTTTCATACATAACTGACATCAAGCTAACCCATATAGTTTTGAAAAATGAGGTAAAACTAAGAACCTTAAAACATCAGGCGAGGACAAAGCATAGTAATTCTGGTAAAATTACTATAAAAGAATATAGTTAATATATTTGTGCATTAGTGGAATTCATAGTATGAATATCACATATAATATATGATACCGAATCGACATCTCATATGTGGCTAGTATACTATATCGAATTAGCAAATTAAATCTAACAGTATGTAATATGAGACTAACAATGATTACACAGGTTGATCCATTTCTTTAAAACTTCAATGAGTGGGAGGCATTACAACAATCAATTTCAGTAATTTCGAAGGAAGAAATATTGGTATCCAAATTAACCTACGACTTACACGAATTCAAAAATGGAATCCAAATGCACAAGGCCATTTTTATGACGTTTATGAAATTAAGCAAATTATATATGTAAATCCAACAGTTTTACTACACTATGAATATAAAGAAATGGACATTATCATTCATTCAGATTTACAATCCGTTTGTTAAGACATTACCAAATACAATAGATATACAAAGTATTGAAATCCTCAAAAGTTTGTAGCTGATGATATTTAGTCAAAGCCTTGCACAAATTCATTTCATCTACGCATGTTAATCCAAAAGACTTCACCAATACCTCCCAACCAATGCTAGGGGTACTTTTCTTCCCCTTATCCCCCGAGCCACAAAGGGGAAACATCCAAAAACTAGAAAACAATAGCTCCAAAGCTTGCCTTGCAAGGAAGAGATTCCACTTTTTTTACAAGCTTGGTATCCCAACACTCACAAGTAAAACACAGTCAAACCAAATTTTGGCAACATAACAGTACTATCAAAAGTGAGATCCATTTCCTTTATAGAAAAATCCCCAATGACACATGTCCTCAATCACAAATAATTAACTTTTTAATTAATTTAATTAATATTATTCACCCACACATTTGTCCCACCCTTCCCAAGTTGCACAAGTAATTACCATTTTTATTTTATTTAAAACAAAGTCATTTCCCCTCACATTCCCCAATGTGTTATTATTTTTGCTCTTAGTTGTCCCTTTGTTCCCCAAATTCTCATTTAATAAGTGTCTCTTAACTAAATCTTAGTTAGAGTTGGATTAAGATTCTTCTTTTAGTTAGACTTAGTAGTAGTTTGACTCAAGATGTTATTCCATGTGTACACCTATTATTCTCATGTTTTATTTCTTTCTAATTTAAAAATCTCTTTTACTATTCTCATGCACACATGTACAATTTTCCCAACCTTTAAATTATATTCCCTATTTTCCTAGAGTTTGATTTTTATCTCAAATCTTTAACTTATTTCATATTTTATTTAGTTCTTTATTTAAATTTAGACTTAGACTTAATCTAGATTTAGGCTTAGACTCTGGTTATGTTTCTATGTTTATAATTTACTGATTAAGTATTACTCTGTCCTATTAAGGTATAAGCATTTTATTAATTTTCTAGGCCATCTAGATTTATTGAATCACATTTTAATTAGGGGACGTGCCCTTCAAAACGCACCTTTGTGCTCCAACGGTGCCACTCGCCTTTTGACTGGTTTTGGAAGTTTGTCTAACACTTGGAATCAACACTACATTCGGTCGACCTTGTGAGAGACTAATGGCTTCTAAGGAATAAGGACTTCGCCTTATTGAACGCCCCTTAAAAATATTCATGAGTGAGTGTCTCAATTGACCCTCACAACATTGTGAACCTCTCGAACTAGATAATTGTGAACCTATAGTTCAGGTCATGGCGGGAGTGCTAGTAGGCTGTGACAGGGACGCTGCCACACCTCTCCCTCAAATGTATGGTTTCTATGCATGGCCCTTTACTCATTATGTGAGTCATATTAGCAAGCATTGTCAAGCCTGCATCCACTGGAAAAAAAACAATGTCAATAATCCATATACATAAATCATATTGTAATCAATCATATATCACATGTGTGTAAAATGAAATACTCAAACAAAATACAATCTACTCCCTGACTCAATCCAAAGTCCAAGGAAGTCCATTGATTCCATCAACATCCATAACATGTCATGTGTCATGCACACTCAGGAGAACTCGTCAATAATATCTTTCAATACATATACATCTGAAATTAACAATAAATTACAATACATCATCAACATATATAACTAATAATCAAAACAAAATCATAATGTACCATAATTGGATCACTTGCACGCAAGTGTACTAAAAAATAAGTCAATAAGTGTGCTCAATAGAAGGGGATGTTAGATGACTCTTTATTATTGCATGTATGGTTATTGCATTCCTTCGTGCTTGATTTCGAATTTATTATTACTAGAATTCGAGATCATTTAAAAAAGTGCATTCTTGATGTAGCGTGCTCGACCTATGGGTGGATGGGTACGTTAAAGATTGGTATCAGATCTTCTAGTTGAAACACCGGACTGGTATTAGCTGGAACTATTGGACATGGTATTATGCTGTTGAGATCGATGTCAAAAAGATCAATATGGTATTGTCATTAATAAAGAATATGTCTTTGAGATCCTAAAGCTCAGGAGAGATAGCGTATTAAGTTGCATGGAATCGAAGCGCGCAACGTTAATACCTTTGGAAAGGTCGAAGGAAAGATTAGGAAAATGAGCACCTTAAGGAACTGCTATTGGGATCGAATTCCCAACAGATCAACTATAGAAACACCTTCAAAACTATGAGGAAACTATGTTACAGTGGGGAGATATGACAACCGTCGGCCGCTGACCGAAGACACAAATCAACGATCGTGGTTCAGATGGAATCCAAGTGTAAAGCCAAAGGAGTCTGAGAGGAATCGATTCTCTGAAGGACATTGATCCCAGGTCAATAAATATTCGGGAGAAGGTGGATAAACTAGAGACGCCAGATCTAGTTGAGAAATTTCAGGTATAACCAGAGCTGTCAAATCAAACCATTAAAACTTTAGCCATTTGACTAGGTTGATTAGTTCTATGGTCATTCGACGTTGACCGTTCCGAGGATAAATGAGTTAGAAATGGGTGGAATCATTGAAGGTCGAAGCCCTGAAATCCATCCAACCGTCGGATCAAGGAGGAACTTTGGGTGAATTATTGAACTTCCAATCGAGTATAGTGGAAGGATAGGGTAAGCGACAATTCATGGAGTCCCAGAGTAATGAAATCATGTAGACCGTCGATCTAAGATCCCTTCGGAAATTTTATCAATCATTATATCAAGCAATGGAAGGATGGCGTAAGCACTTCAGGAGGTATAACTATGGGGGAGTTGAACAACTTGAGATTTGTAATATCCCGGAGTCCCGGAGTAATGAAATCACACATACCGTCGATCTAAGATCCCTTCAGGAATTTTCTCAATCGTTAGATCAAGAAGTGGAGGGACGGTGTAAGCACTTCAACAGGTATAACTCTGGGGGAGTTGAACAACTTGAGAGTTGTAATATCCCAGAGTCTAGGAGTAATGAAATCACGCAGACCATCGATCTTATATTCCTTTGAGACTTTTCTCAACCGTTAAATCAAGCAGTGGAAGAATTGCGTAAGCACTTCGGTAGGTATAACTCCGGGGGAGTTAAAAAACTTGAGAGTTATAATATCTCGGATTCCTAGAGTAAAAAAATCACACAGACCGTCAATCTAAGATCCCTTCGGGACTTTTTCTCAACCGTTAGATCAAGCAGTGAAAGGATGGTGTAAGCACTTTGGAAGGTATAACTCTCGAGGAGATGAACAACTTAAGAGTTATAATATCCCGAATTCTCAGAGTGTCGAAGCTCCGAAATAAATAAGTATCATCCATATCAACACCTGATTAATTCGTGATCGTTGATTTTGTTGAATCCTCCAGATGAGCCAGGATTGTCCAATCAACAGGAGATTAAATCTCAACCGTCTAATCTATTAGTGGAGATAATATAAGTAATTTGATGAAGTGTACTTCGGGAAGTATTACTCCAGAAGAATGCAAGAATGACGAAGTTCAAAAGACTTGGTTCCAACACTAGTCTCATGATAAGGTTGATTAGAGGCGTGAAGGGCCTAAAAGTAAACAAGCCCACAGAAATTTTCAAACGAGGTCCTGTGTAGAATAATAAAGTGAAAAGCGTTAAAGGAACATCGCTTAGAGTGGATAAACACGTGGTTTCGAGCCCGCGGTCACAAGGAAAGTGGATTCAAGGAAGCGCCTGTGCAGAATTCGAATTTTGTACCAGTTTAAAGGGCCTGTGGAATAATTTGACAAGATTGGCACACAACCATTCCATTGCCATTACGAGATCCTGTTTGCACAAAAAGGGTGAAAGTGAATTTTTTAGGAAGTCATAACTTTCAGCTCAGAGATTGGATTGAGGCATGGGAATAGTCAGTAGAAATATGATTTAGAGGAGAATAACATTGAATTGTTATAATTTGGAGAATGATGATATATTTCTTTATGAATTGAGAAGAAAAAGGACTTGTAGCATTAATTTACAAATTTTTATGATGTGCATCTTTCTAACAAAATTTGTTGCTTGCACGTTTTGCAAAATTAGGGGGTGTAAATATATCAGTGTGGGTAATGAAGAAATAGAATCAAATGGAAAAAAGAGCACAGGGGAGACATGAACATTAATAGAGACTGTGAGAAGCCTAAGAATAGAAGTACATAGCTACAAAGCAGACAATGAGAGGTTGATAAGAGAACAAAATCAGATAAATTCTCAAGTGATGCAAAGCTTGTATAATTTGATTAAGGAAACAAAGAGCTACATGGAAAGTAATGAAAAATGGATAAAGAACTCAATAATAACGAAGCTAAGGAATCTGAATGAATTGCAAGTTCACAATGGAAAGAATCCTCACATAGGACATGAAGCTAGCAAGTGAAGAATGAAATCAATGGGGCATAGAAAAGAAAAGTAAGACTCCATAGCCTTGAAGGTAGAAATGTGTAGATAGTTATAAGCTTGATGTGAAAGAGAATAAGGAGCTTAAGAGGTGATGTGTGAATCATCTCTATGTGCCAAGAACAAGATTGCATGGGAAGGATTTGCTATCTATGACTTAGCTACTTGTCTTAAAGCACTCAGAGAAAGAAATCAACTTATGATATCAGAGTTCACAGTGGAAGCAGGATATCAATGCAGGGAAATTAGATATAGAATAGTGAAGGTTATTTCACTTGAAAAGTGTCACTGAATGAAATAAACTTCCATTGGGAATAAGATTGAGTGAGAAAAGTGGGAAATGTTAACTTGAAGTAATCCAATGGACAAATAGAAGTAATAGCAAGGATGTAAATTGATTACAGGTAAATTGATTCAAGGATGGTGTGGTAGAAGAGTTATGGAATATTGTGTGATGCCTCATATCAAGGTGTTGGAATGTTCCATGAAGGTAAATTTTGGGTATGAATGCCTAAGAGAAGTTGTTGCAAATTGAACACATTGGTTGGATTACAGAATGGTCAAGTGGAACTTGGCTAAAAAGCATTCAGACCTGGGAACAATAGTGCATATGAGAATAATGGGAGAACACAAGGCAACAAGGATCTGAAGAAATTTAGAGAAAAACCATCTACAAAATAAATAAATAAACAAATAAGTGAATTGAAATAGGAATGCACTAGAGTGCATGATGCATAGAATGAAGTTAGATGCATCATTAGGCATTATAACAGTGGACGCTTGGTGCATATGGATGCGTATTTGTGCATATGTACATTATTGGATATGCCTATGGCATGATTTTGGAATTACAATAGTCTATTATTATGCAATCATGATGTTATGGAAATTGAGTATGCCTAATGATGGATTATGTACTCAAGAAAAATGATACAGTATGGTTAAAGATGTGGATGTTGTTGCTACTGCTTATGACTTCCATATATGAAAATACTTATGAGGGTGGTAGTAATGGTGGTCAAAAGGATGGAGGAGGAAGCCTAAGAGATTCTACAAATACCAGTGGATCAAGTAGCATCAAGTAGGTGGATAACAACCATGCAGGTATGCATTTGATTGCTCCAATGTTGAAGGGAATTGAGATAATAATTCCCTCAGTTAATTTTTCAATATTTAAATTGATGTATAATGGCCAAAGGCCTAGAGTTTGTAAATCATGTTGATTCTAGAACACATTTAGATAAATTATTAGTTGCACATGGTGTTATGATTGGTTATGATATCAAGACAAGGTCAAGTCAGGAGATACCCTCCTGTTATAGAAATAAATAACCATAGAGATATTCATGTGTGATACCATGATATGGTTGGATATGGAACGACTATAGTGCTATGTGAGTGCTCAATGGTATCTATTGTATAATTGATGTTTGTACTGCAACCTCTTTGTCGACACTGAAGAGCACTTAAAAATTATATTCTTGGTGTTGTATTTGGGTTGAAAATGAAGGTATCCAAATAGTCATGCAAGCAGTAGGAAATGTGGGGATGATGTGTTGAGGCATTGGCCAAACCTTCCAGTTCACCATGGTGGCATGCATGACATAGTTATGTGGTATTATGTTGTAAATGTATGAGATGCATTGTGTAGATGCGGCCATGGGTATTGGCACATTGATTGTTAATTTATTGGTAATTATTTGTTGCAATATGAAAATAATGTAGTGCTAAAAATACGTAATGATGGATAGTTGCATTATATTTAATATAAATACTAGTTGAAGGTGATTGAACTATAGTTTTTTACAATTCCGAGATTTCTTTTTGGACTTGTTGAAAATGTTACAAGTGGTATTACAGGAATTATTGAATGCATTTTGGTGAATGCATATATATATATATATATATATAACATAGAAATGATTATGCTAACAATTGAAATGATGTGAGTATTGCTAACTCATGAAATTGAAAACACTTCGAAAGCTATTAGATATTGCAACAAGAAAAGTTGTAGGTTAAAGTAGTTACATAATGATAAATTATGGAAAAGCTCTGCCAAGGGAATAAAGTGATAAAAATATTTTTGGATAGAAGAAAGAAAATATTGGTTGATAATACATGTGTAGAGAATGATGGACTCATTCCAATTAATAGTTAAATTAATGGAAGTTATTGAATTGTAGTTGTAAACAATTTTGAGATCACTCTGTTAATTTTTTTGAATAGTTGCCATGAAATATATATATATATCGTATATGAGATACTGACAGTTTGTAAGGTTGAGTGTAAATTGGGGAAATTGCAGCAAGAATGGCCTTGGATATGGAAGGGATGTAATCCATATGGAAGACTAATATCTACAGCTGCAGAGCCAAACATTATGAACAAGAAGCCCATGCTTGAAAGAAAAAAAAATTCTTGTATAAAACAAATTTGGCATTTATGATTGAAAATTGTTATAAGCATATCTCATGATGATTGTATGTGTATAATACAGATGAGATGTTGGCTATGGAAGCTAGAAGCTACACTGGTTGAACATCCGATTACAAACTTTGAGATCAATTAGTTCAAAGCAGTCAAACTTGGACTACCAGTCATGTCATATGCTTCCTACATTGACCTGGAGATCTTGATCAAAGAAATGGCAAATTATGACATCCCTTCTGACTTGCAATGGAAGGAGATACTACGGTTGGGTAAGACAAAGTGCAATTTTCAAGGGTCCAGTTGATGATGTCCAGGTATCACCGAAGATGGCATATCACATGGAAGACCAGACCAGAGCAAGTGGCGAGGAAACAAACTGAAGCGTCAGCAAAGTCGGAAGCCGGATCATGAAACGTTTTCTTGGTAAATCATTGTAATCAGTTTCAAACCGAAACTGTCATTTGTGATCATTGTAATCAGTTTCATAAACTGAAACGTTTCATTTCAATCATTGTAATCGGTTTCAAACCGAAGCAACTCAACTTGTATAAATATTAGGAGTTCCAAATGTATTAAGGTTGGCAGAAGTGCAAGGGCACGATTTTAGCTATTATGAACCTGAATGTAATTTTCTAAAGATAAATTGAATACACATGCAGAAGTCTTGAAGTTTCCATGAAAAGATTCTAATGGCGGTGATCTGAGTTTTGTCTCCTCTCTTTGTATTTATTTCATGTATTTCTGATTTCATTTTCACTGTCTTCTATTTAAATTGGATAGTCAAAGGCCCAGAATTCATCTTGTGATGCTCTCGACTGAAGCAATTTAAATTGTGTTAAGTTCTTCCTAACTAATTCAGAATTCATTTATTTAATGCTTTGATGCAGTTATATATTTTCTTTTCTTCCTACAAATTATAACTCATATTTATCGCCTCATTTAGACTTTATCCTCTCGAGAGTTCTATCGACCAGTCAGTGCTTCTATTTGTTTCAGAAGTTTACTCCATAGCCCTAAGTCTCCCTCCCCTTCCTTGCCAACAAAATTATAAATAAAAAACCCAAAACAACAAAACATAGCCATTGGTTGTCAAAGAAATACCAAGTGACAGGAGAGAGCCCTCTCTGAGCTGAGCAGACTAGTACCCAACTCTAAAGTTGGTTTGTAGGTTATCTTTGTCGTTTGTTTTATCAGCAGAACAAATTTACAGAGTGTTAACACCTTGGGATCTGCCATGGTTTCCTGGTGCAGCAAGAAAGAGACTTATGTGGCTTTGAGTACCGCAAAATTAGAGTACATTGCATTATGTGTGGCAGTTTGTGAAGCAATGTGGCTTCGCAAGCTCCTTGCAGACTTATTTAGACATGAGATGGATTCCACCGTTATCCATTGTGATAACCAGAGTTGTGTGAAGCTCTTTGAGAATCCTGTGTTTCATGATAAATTGAAACACATCGAGATCAAATACCATTACATCAGATATATGGTGCAGAGGAAAGTAGTACATGTGCAGTACCTTTCTACGCACGAGAAAGTTGCAGATGTCTTCACCAAACCGCTTGCCAGGACAAAGTCCGAGTACTTCCTTGAGAGACTTGGTGTGGTGGAGAATGTCTCCCTAGATGAAAGGGAGTGTTGATGATTACAGCTTCATGAGACATTCTCTAGGTCGTTCTCCTTTGGACTGAGTTGAGACGATCTGTGAGAAATCCCATGTGATGGGTGTTTCATACTCCTCTAGACTGAGTTGAGATGACATGTGTGGTCTCTTTTCGTGCTCCTCTGGACTGAGATGAGATTACTTGAGATGGTTCATGTAGGACTCCTATGGACTTAATTGAGTCGACTTGAGATGGCTCTCTAAATGGTACTCCTATGGACTTAGTTGAGTTGATCTGTTGAGAGTGACGTCCCTATGGTTGAGCACAGGTGGACGAGTCCCTAGCGGCAAAGCACTAGAGGATGTGTGGATCCCTTGATATATTGTCTAAGAGTAAGATTAATGTGTAACCCTAATTTGTATTGGAAACGGTACAAGTCGGCCCAACCATGTAAAGATTATTAATATTGTGTCAGATTAATTATAGTATTCAGTTGTATAGGTCGGCCCTATTATGCCAATATACACATCCATTTGATGTGTTAGGTCATGTATAAATAAGAGTCGATCCCCATTGTGGATCACTTACTCTTCATTGTATCATTAACTCAACGCCTACTTGCAGGCCTGAAGTGCGCACTTCTCTTAGGTGCCATATTTCTTGGTCATAGAAGCACCCTCTTGTGTGCTCTAGGGTTTGTGGTGTGTGGGGAATCTTCTCTTGACTCTATAGCAAAGGATTGTTGGGTTTTTCCCTTGATTGAGAAGGGTTTTCCTACGATAACTTCTTGTGTTCTTGTGCATGGTTATTCTTCTTGTGATCTTGGTTACTACATCTATTGTATATTGTATTGTTGCATTGTTTATGGTTCAAGTTCATGCTAAATTGAAATAAACTACATGTGCTTGATCTAAGCATTAAAATTAAACATTTATGACCCTTCTAAATATGGTGGTTCAATAAAAGCGATGATTCTTCATCTATTTGCACACAATGCCAATATGTCACTTCTCCATATGACAACTCTAGATGCGTAATGACTTTGCATCTCATGATTGTGCCTCTTCAATCAATGTCATTATGGATGTTCTTGATAAGGAGGATCAACTTAAGTGGCATATTTTGATCTAATGTTGGCATCAATGATGGTTTTTCTGTGGTTACAATTGCATTATAATTATTTTTTCTTATAAAATTGACTTTTTTCTCGGTTTTTAATTGGTCATTTCTTTCATCTCTCTGTTACCATACAATCCATTGGTGGGTCATCATGTAGAAAACTTAGATGATATGGAATTTGGTCACTTCATTCTTTCTCCATATTCCAAAATGGAGGTTCAACAAACATGATAACTCTTAAACATTGTATCAATTGAAAAACACAGATAGTTAGAAAGAGAGAAAACTTAAAAGATTATTCTAATTCATAAGACTGCAAATGTCACCAACAAAGATCACATTGATGAACAAGACACAAGATCATTTAACATCAAAATTCATGTCAAGAAGATTAAAGTTGATGCACTCTTTGATTCCAGTTCACAAGGAAACCTCGTAGCTAAAGGAATAGTGAAGAATCTTGGGTTGAAAACATATGAGCATCCACATCAAATTTGCAAAAAATGCAAAATCAAATTTTCTATCAATGAAAACTTCATCGATGAAGTAGAAGTGGATGGAGTACCATTGGACATATGTGGGGTAGTGCTCAACAACCAATATATGTATCGAGAGAAGAGCCGTTTTCTCAAGGGAAGTGAAGAAGTATCACCTAATCAAAGATGAAAAAGTTTACATCATCCATATTCACAAAGGGAACAAGAAGATTTCCATGGAAACCACCAACCATGTGAAAAGGCTCATTAACACAAGCAAGAAATCTGTTCCTTTTCTTTTGAAGCTCTAGGATGAAAACAAATTGGTAGAAGTAGATACTTCTCAAGAGGGTGTAAAAAAACAAAAAAGAAAGAAAGTGAAAAGCTAGTACAATCATTCGAAGAACCTAAGAGTTTACCGCAAAAAAGAAGGGTTGAAAATGAAATACATTTTCATCCCAGCACACTCTATTGCGCAACAAAGGATTGCATAAATAGTCCATTCTTGAGAGCAATGAAGTTTAAAAGCAATTTCATGATTTCCTTGACCATAGAGTCATTACACCAAGTATAGCCTCATGTGGTTCACTAATTGATATGGTTCCAAAGAAGGATGACACATGAAGAGTGTGCATTTGCCATTGACTATAAATCATTAAACAAGATTACCATCAAGAACTGCTACCCATTTCCAAGGATTGATGTTTGGTGTTATCATTTGAGTTTACTCCAAAATTGTTTACAACTTGTTTGGGGGTGCTCCATGAGATTTGAAGTATATGGTGTATAATCAGCCCCTGGATGGTACATGATGGATTTGCACAAGGAGACATCCCATGATGGATTTTCACATTGGAGATGGCTTACTAAGTGGTTGCTTGACCTCAATTGGGTGCTTGCATGATATTATTCCCTAGGGCATTGGAGATCTCCTGAAAACTTGGTGACATTCGAGATGATGGCCACATGGAGATTATTACTTGCTTGGAGAACACCCTACTTAGGAGGAGTATTTTGCATCCTGGAGGAGGGAATTGGGCCCTAGATAACATACTATAGCTTGGATGCTTGCATGGATTCTTGGAGTTGACTTGGGGACCCCTAGGTTGCAACAGTGTTCATGCAAGGGAAGTGGACCTAGTGGAGTATATGGCTTAAGAGGTTCATATGAGTCTTTGGAGGCTTGTAGGAGGAGCATCGAACAAACCTCGTAGAGAACCCTTGTATTTGGAGCCTTGTTTGTGGACGACATCCCCTTAGATCTTGACATGTGTACCTTCTAAGTGTAGCACTCCACATGTGCAAGACTACATGTGTTATTGTAGGTTGATTGCAAGGGCATTGACCCACATATGTACTATTAAACTCCCTTACATCTCTTATATATAGAGGAAGGAGAAAATCATTTCATTTTCATCATCATTGTACTCTTCTCTTTGAACTCGTCTTTTTGGAGTGAGATGTTAGGGTTCATGAGTACGTATTTGTTGGGAGCATGCTCTTATAAGATACTAGGGTTTACTCTTCTGAAGAAGATGTTGGAGATGATCAGTCATTCATTCGTAGTTCATTCATTCTTATCACTCTTGTGTTAGAGATGTTGTTGAAATAATGTAACTGCAAAGTGTATTCTAATTATTATTGTGGTATTATTCATTAGATCAATCCCCTATTGTGGATTGATCATGTCGGCTATTGTAAGAGACCAAATCCCCTTTTGTGGATTGGTTAAAGTATAATTGTAATAGGCAGAATAAGAAGTCGGCCCCAGAATATATTAAAGGTGGTTATAACCACCCAGATTGAAAAGTCGGCCCTGCCAGTGAAAAGACACTTCCACACGTGCCTGAATTGTATAAATAAGGAGGCTAGCGCCTCACTTAGACACACACTCACTTGTTAATTGAGAGACAAGTTTTGGAGTTGCAGTTGGAGAAGAGAGAGAGAGAGGTGCATTCTTGGGAGAGGACTTTCTATATTTGTTTGAGTTATCTCTTGGCATTATATTGGCTATCTATAATAAGGAAGTTTTGTTGAGTTTTCTCCCCTGTGAGGGTTTCCCAGGATAAATGATGTGTCTCTTGTGATTGTGTATTTCTCAGTGATCCTATCTTATGTTATTGTTATCTAGTGAAATGAAAAGAACTCTAATAATATTTAAACGTTAACATGGTATCAAAGCTAAGCTGAAGAGAGCATCTTTCACAAGAGAAAAGTGAAAAACGTCATTGTTGACGTACATGCAAATTAGGGCTTTTGTTGATGAAGTATTTCAGCCCTAAAACCATCTAGAAAAGTGTTCCCTTCCTCAAGGATCACTTTGGCATCCTCGGCACAAATTTTTAGTGGCTAGATCTCCATAAAAGTGAAACCCTAGTTTCACAAAGTACCAGAAGTACCAGAGTACCAGAAAACCAGAAGCACCAGTCCAGAAATCCGCAGATCAAGTTTGGAGGGGTTAAAGCTGGATTTTCTCAGATCCAAACACACCAGGCTACTCGCCTCAGCCAAGCGCACCTCCTGGTAAGTTCATAATTTGATTTTGAGCATTTTCATTTTTGGACATTTTCCTAGCTCCAGGTAAAAGATGTCTGTAAGCACTAAGCTTGTTGACAAGCTGGAAGGTTTGGAAAACTTCTATGCCTGGAAGTATAGGATTGGTCTCATTATTGAAGAGAATGAACTAACAAGATTCGTCAAAGAAGAAGTGTCGGAACCCGACGATGATGCAGAAAAAGCAAAGCATCAAAAGGACACTATTAGGGCCAAAAGAATCATTGCAGATTCAATCAAAGATCACTTGATCCCTTATGTGTCATCAAAGAAGAATCTGAAAGAAATGTTTGATGCCCTAAGCAAACCATATGAAGGAAAGAACATAAACCGAAAGATGAATCTAAGAACTCAACTCAAGAATACAAGGATGTAGAGAGGAGAATCAATCAAAGAATATTTCTCCAGAATATCCCAATTCAAAGAACAACTAGAAGCGATCAGAGATGCTATAGACGAAGA
>ML815334.1:0-49824 GCA_009831015.1 Picea engelmannii
TTAGTGAACTTATAAAACTGTAATTTGTGATCTACCTCACCAACTGCAATAATGGAACTGTCATGCATGTCAAGTACAGTAACTGAATCTAATGTAAATTCAACACTTTTACATATTTGAGTGATTTGATAAAATGAGAGAAGATTTATAGAAATATTTGGAACATGTAAAACATTCTCAAAACTTTCATTAAGGAGTTTCACTCTTCCCTCTCCTGCAACTGTTATTTGAGTATCGTCCCCCATGAGAATAGGAGGTCTAGAGCATGAACTCAAAGAAGTTAAAACTTCCTATTTAGAATCCATATAATTTGATGCGCCAAAATATATAATCCATGAATTATATGAGGAATTAATTTCAACCAGAGCATGATGGTTACATTTCTTAGGCACATGGTACTCTTCCTTGTTCCTCTTGGCTCCTTCAGGAATGAAGTATCCAAGGTTATTCTTTTGAAGTACTTGTGTCATAAGATCGATCTTCTTCGTCATGCATGTGGATTCTTCATGATTTAGTTTATTGCAATATGTGCATTTCTTTCCCTTCTTCTTCTTCCCTTTGGAATTTGAAGAATCTTTGGAACCTGGAGAATCCTTGAAGGGTTTGGAATATCCCTCCTTATTTGACTCTGGATGTAATAACTCCTTTTGTTTCTGCTTCAATTTTTTATTAGATGATCCTTTTTCATCATGCATGGTGAGTGCATGTGATTTTGGATCCTTCATGAGGCCCATATATATGAGTTTTGTCTGCTCTTGTGTGAGAGACTCAATGAATTGATCCATCATAGGAATTTTCCAATTTTCTCCCAAAAGACATCTGTCATAATGGAAATTTAACACATATACATCGTATTTTGGTCCTAGCTTGGCCAAGATTGTTAGAATAAGTTGTTTCTCTTATGTATACTTGTCAATACCACATTAACCCAAGCTCAAAATCAAAGATTTAAATTTAGTAAATAAATCTTGTATATTATCAAAACTTTTAGGGTCTAAGGTATTCAACTCTACCTCAAGCATATGACCTCACATATCATCCTTCTTTCCAAAGAGTCCTTCCAAGGTGGTACATATCTCGTTTGGAGTCTTGCATGTGGAAACATGAAACCATAAATCAGTGGAGATAAACTCAAGAAGTAGTCTCGTGGCCTCATCCTTACGGTTAACCCATCTGGTCTTCTCAAGCACTGATGTAGCTTATGTTTATGTCGCCATCGTCAAATTATACAATCCTTTTATTTTGAGTTGGAATGTGACCATTGGATTCCATTAAAAGTAGTTGTATGGTATGATTATTATCACCAGACTTTATTGAAGAAGTTTCATCTCCTCCATCACCGCCATTGATTTTGAAAAGATCCTGAAAACCCAGATCATGGATTCCAAGATATGATAGGCGATTCTATGGCAGCTATAGATATTATAAAACATCTATATATCCTAAAATATAATGTGGATTTTGGATTTTGTTGGTGATTGTGAGAATCCCTATGTTATATGTCTCTGGTCAAAATTTCAGCCCGACCCGAATCACGAATTTCGAGATATGGTTATTTTACTACAAAAAACCAATTTTCTGGAGGGTAGTTGAATTGTTGCACCCTGGAGAAGGATAAAGTGCAATGATATTGAATTTTTACACCCTAGAGAAGGAAAAAGTGTGACGACTATGAAAAAATAAATCGCCACACCTCGAGTGAAGAACACAGTGCGATGATGTCGCACCTTGGCTGTGTATAGGCTGAGGCGATTCCAATTGTCACACCTTTCGATAGGGATAGGTTGCAACGATTGAAGAAACTAGGTTTACTCAAATCCTCTTTCACTCTTCTCTAGCTTGTCTGTGTTTCTCCAAGCAGCTCGGATATGATACCATGTCAGTGTTTCATGGAAACTTGCATAGGAAACCTAGCTAAATCATACAGAAACAAAGCTTATCAAGAAAAGAAAGAGAGATGCAATATGAAGAATGAGAATCAATGTATATTATGATTTGTTCAATGAGTGAGTGATATTCACTCATATGGAATCCTATATTAGGAATTCATTCATAATAGTGATGGTCTAAAATTAGAAAGTCTAAAATAGAACTAGTCAGATAACTCCCACTGAACTAGTGTGCCGAAAATAGAAATTTCTCCAACACAGATTGTCCATAAAGTTGAAAGGATAGAGAACCTAGCAATGTAATGCTCTGAATATAATAATAAAATACATCACTAGCTACAAGGAAGACAAGGAAATGGATAGGGGGATATAATTCCACGAGAGAGGGGTGCTAAAGGGGTTAATTATTTTTATTATATTTTATTCACCCCTCTTGGAATTTTTTTGGAAAGGTGGTTAAATGAGCTTTCTTGGGAGGCCAGATGGTTCTTAATTGCATGTAAATATAGAAACCATGTTTTTTTTTCATTTGGGGGTTCCTAAATTGGTTCGCCATTCATGGTTCTTCATTGATACTTTCTCAGATTTTCTTTCTTTGGGAATGAGAAAATAAATTGTTGGAGGAAAAGAGACATAGTTGATTGGATGTAGGTAATTGTTGATTTTTCCAACCAGTAATTGATGCATGTGTGCAAGAGAATGACGATAGTTGTGAAATAAATATCCATAGTTGAGAACCCTTGGATCTTCTAGCATTGATATTTCCTTACTAGTAACACTAGAGCCGTAGAAAATAATTGCGATGGCCCGAGGGACTACGTTGCAGAGAAAGAGTTTCATTTATTTTGGTTGTATAGGTTGAGGGGAAATAGATCTAGTAAATTAGGATTATTGTGTGGTTGGGAAGACTGTGAGAGCTTGATATCTTGTTGTGTTTGTTAGAGTCATCCTAGGATCCATCCTTGTGAATTCATAGCCTCAGCTTGGGGGTGACCTATTGTTGAAGGATAGAACAACGGTGTCTAGGGTTGGGTGGAATTTCTGATGTTTGTAGCTAGTTTATGAATGCTTTATTTAAAGATAAGTTCTCTCCATATTTTCACTATAAATTATATTTCATTATGTATTAATTATCTCTAATATGTGTTTATATCATGCATGTTTGTTGTTAGCGTTGTGCATGGTATATTAAACATTTCATTTATGGTTTAGCATGTTCTTGTTAATTTCATGCGCATGTATCATGCTTCTTGATTTTAATAATTGGTATTAGAATTCGAAATTGCCCAATATGGTGAATGTTGAGGTATCGGGATCAATGGGTATGTTGCAGAGAATGTGGCACTTCTCATTGATGAGAGAAAGGTTTTTCTCCTCACATATGATCATAAATTTCATAATATTGTTTAAGCCTTTCTAAAACAAATATCGATATATGGTAAAGTAATCCACGTATATTTATACACAATAATTGTTCAAGTCAGAAAATATCTCGAGGACGACCCTTTGGAAGTTAGTCGGAGAATTATGCAATCCAAATGGTGTCACCTCGTAATCATCAGTTCCCCAAGGGTAGGTGAAAGTGGTTTTACTTTGGCCTTTAGGGTAAATATGAATTGATTATAGCCATTGAATCCATCAAGAAAAGAGAAAAAAAATATTTCCTTTTAGGGTGTCAAGAACTTGATCAATGAATGGAAAGTGAAATTAATCCTTCAAGGTTGTCTTGTTCAATTATCTATATTTGGCACACACATGTCATTTACCATTTTTCTTTGACATAATAACTAAGGGTGAAACCCACTTACTATAATAAATTGTCTAAATAAAATTCACATGAAGGATCTTTTGGAGCTCTTATTTTCCTATGTCCTTTAGAGCAAGACTCATCCTTTGCTGAGGCAGTTTGATGGGTAGAGAATCCTTATTAATATAGATATGATGAGTACACAAAGATACAATGGATCCCTTTCATTTCACTATAGTCCCAAGGGAATGCATAATTTTCTTTTGTAGCATCTTGATAAGTTTCTCTCCCTAAGAAGGATATACTTTAGCATTGATATTCAAGTTCTTCCCTAAATGGATTTAAAAAAATAATCTTTGATTCTTGGATATAACATCTAAAGGAACAGTTGTGTTAATTTGTTGTGTCAATTTAGTCACTGAGTATTTTTCCTAGGAATGTTTTCCAAAACTATTCTCAAGGGGTGAATGGTTGGCTATATGAGGTTGTTTTGTATAAGTACAATTAAAATCATCCTCAGTTTCTTCTCTAAAGTTAAATGTCTGGTTAATATTAAAGATAGATTGGGTGGTTCCCTCATCATTTTCTTCAAGCCAAGGAGAATTATCCAAGTTATAAGAAGGTTTAGCATCTAGATAGAGGGTAATCCTTTTAGTAGAACTTCCATGGGAGACGGTCATATCCCATGATATATAGATAATAAATGCATCAATAATATCCAACCACGGTCTACCCAAAATTAATGGATATCCCCCCAGATTGGATTTTGGTTGCAGGACCATAAATTCAGCTGGGTACTCTCATGAAACCATAGAAACAACTATATCTTCAATCACTCCCTTAGGATTTATCATATATCTATTTACTAGCTAAAGGAATGTAGAGGTTGGTCACAAGCTAGGTAACTAAATATTTTCCATTGTCTCCTTATCCATAACATTAATAGATACTCCTAATTCGATCAAGGTATTGGGAATGGAAATGTTATTGGTGTTAAAATTAACGACCAGGCTTCATAGGTCCATGTATTTGGCCACAAATATTTTTATTAACATTAGATCAGCCAATTTCCCTATTACATGAAAAATTATGGGGTCCTTCTTCTTTCCTAGCCTCCTCAAAAAACGTTCTCAGATATCCTTAGCATAGATAGGAACATCCTTGATAGGTTGAACCAGATGAATCCTAACACACACATTTACAAGTTCCCATAGAAAATAAAACTTTGGTTGTGTGGAGTACTTCTCTATACATAGTCTTTCTGGATATGGAGGTGTTAGAATTGATTCCCTTGTATGCACTTGTACTGGAATGGTAGTCAGGGTTTCCAAAGAGGAATAAATGATATGATTATCTAATTCAATAAGTGTTTCCTCATCATCTTATTCTTGGATAATGGGGGTAGTCTAGTCATGAACCACTTTTCCCAAGCATAGATGAATATCCTTAAAATCCTAGGAGAAATAAAATATGCTAGAAAAGGGGGTAGTTAAACATTGCAAGTGGGATTTACTACTGTACTATTTGGTTTAGGTATGGGATGGGTAAGTAGTTGTGGTCATGTTTACGTGGGCTGGTTAGATGGTAACTACATTTGTGGTGGGTTCTAGAGTGATGAGTGAGACTGAGGAGAATATTATTGGATTTGATAAGGTAGGATTCCAAGAGGTGTAGGCCCTTGCCATCCCTACTACCAAGGCTAGTTTTGAGCATGGACATGCCATTTCTTCCATGACATAGGTTGATACCATTTTTGAGATGGTTATTGGTATGAAACAAAATAGTGTTCTTATACCATACCAAGTGGTCATGATGGCTATGATATCTTTTGGGATCCAAAGAAAAGTTTTTCATTTTCTTTGTTAGATCCTTTGTATACTGCCTTCATCTTGGGAAAATAAGGGAAATATTTAGTTGCATAACTTTTTTCACAAATAACACACATCTCCACATTATCCAAATGGAACTTCTGGAGAGGGTGCTTCTTCATCTATATTAGAAGATGGATAATTCCAAGTTCACTGCTTATTTCGTTTTCCTAGCTTGAAAGGTGTCTAGATGGGATATAAGTCAGCTAAAAATGTCAGTTTTAAAATTATCCAATAGATTTCCTATCTCATTTCTATTAAATCCTCCTCTGATAGATGAATTAATGACCTTTGAGACTATATCTCTAGGGCCTCTCCTAGATTTTGTAGTGATGCATGAATAAAACCTACATAGATCACAAATTTCATTGTATGTTAACTAGGTGATGTCTCTAGATCCCATAAGATTTAATACATCTACACAATCATCCTTGATTCCCCAAAGGATAATAATGCATATATTTTCAAGGTCTAATTCATTTTATTTTATTCTCTATTGGTTATACTGGAACCTCTCAATATAGTATTCTAGTGTTTCTTCATCCCTTTGTGTCATTTTAAAATTTTCCTCCTTGATATCCCTCACCTTACAATATTCACGGTACTTATTCAATAATTTATGCCTCATTTCATCCCATGTTCTAATAGAGTTTCCCCCAATCCCCATGAACCGGGGAAGTGATACCTCCTTCAAAGTGGTTGGGAATAGTTTAAGGTCCATGGAATTTGTGGAGTAGTCATAACTTTGTCATTAGACATCAAATTAAAAAAAATGGTATCTAGATCATCCTTAGCCATTCCTAAAAAATTAGACAATGAAGAGGGTGGAATGTTTTTCATTTGAGTCATTCCATGTGATTCCTATATAGGAAACTCAAATGTGAAGGGTTATTATTGTTTTTGTTATTCCACTTCCTCACCCATGCTCGGGATATTAGTCTTCCACAATGCTAAGGATTCACTTAATTTAACTAATCATTTAGGATCATCAATAGGATTCCCTAGGTCACATTAATTTTTTGGTTTGCAAGTTTCAGAAACAAGAGAACCTATAACTTCATTAGTTGTAGAACAAATCCTAGAGGCATTGTTTGGGATACTGAATTTTATTTTCTCTATTGGTAATTTAGGTTGGGTTCCTTGTCCTCTTGATCTACTAGTTATATTGTTGTGAGTAGATCCTCTTGCACCATGTCCTTGAACATTCTTAGTTACTCTAGTGATGCATTCTAACATGTCCTAATGCATTGTAGCTTAGAAAATCATTATCAAAGGGGTAGTTGATATTTGCCTAAGGTCACCTCTAATCTGGTATATTTTCTTAAAATCAATATAAGACAAATATTCAAGTATTTTTAGTGCCTCCTCGACAATGATGCCAAAAATGAAGATGTGTTTTATTACCAAAAATGAAGATGCTTTCAATTAATGTATGTATGTATGTATGTATGTATGTATGTATGTATGTATGTATGTATGTGTGTGTGTGTGTGTGTGTGTGTGTGTATGTATGTATGTATTGTCACAACACCATACCTCACGTGCCCCCTCCCAAGGCTCAACATGTGTGATATCTACATGAAAACAAAATCAAAATTAACTCATGAACATGCACAAAAATATTTTTTCATTGATATATTTGTTAAACAAAAGAAATTATAGAATGACAATGTTCACACACACACAATCTATCTCCGTTGAGAGTGAGGGTAACTTGATATTTATACATGAACATAGCTTCTTCATAATCCAAGAATAGAGTGGAAAGAACCCTTGAGTTCAAGGATTACAATTTTCTAGTTACAAAAAAAAACTCTATGACCTATGATTGGTTCACTCATGCTCAATAATCATATATATGGACAACTTGTTGTTGGCTTGATCTGTTAAAGTGTTTTATTTTCTCGATTTTCCATCGAACGAGAGGGTATATTTATCACTAGAAGTTGTTAGTTTCTTGATCACATGTATGGGGGCAGTTATGATGACATATTATAATAAACACATAGGTTCCAATTAGTTGGAATGATTCCCTGAGGTATCCTATCGTGGCCATGTGAAGAATTATTATCTCTCTCATGCCACAATCCTTTGATGACCTAGAACATGTTGGTTCACTTTGGAGATGAGAACAATTTTTTTTATTAAAATCAAACTTATGGATGCACCCAGATTTACTATAACAACACAAGTAATATCAACTCACCCTAAATTAACCATGCAAATAAAAGAAAGATATTTAATGTCAAACCATAATTACCTTTGAGATGAAATGAAATAGGGATAAGGTAATTAAATTATTTGTAGTAAATAAGGAAAAAATGATACTAAGTTAAAGGTAAAAAAAGGGACATTCAGATGCCAAAAAGATGTCAAAGATTCATCTCATCAACCATGTCTCATTCTTGTGCAAGGATTCCATTTCTTAAACCATGGCCTCCTTCCAAAGTTTATCCTCTATTGATTTGATTGACTCCCTAACCAAATTGGGATCATCATTAATGGTAAATATTACAAATGCAGAATGAAAATCAGGTGGAATTTAACCTTCGTCTAGTTTCCTTACTTGTTCAGACCTCCTTACAATTAGAGTCGATTGTTCCACCTCTTCATATAATTAATTATGTTCATATGAATCATGTTCTTTGTTCCTCAAATCAAATAACAAATCTTCTATTGGTTGACTCTTTCTCTCTTACTTCTTCTTGTGCTGACCCAGGTTTGGATCTCAACAGGCTTCCAACAAAACTCTCAAAAACTATCGACCCTCCTAGTAAACCAGAAGGAAACGTTGCGCACAAGGTGCACAATGCAGTCTCACCCGAGATAGATTTTATGGGTGACTGCAATACCCATGTTTTTGCAGTCTAGGAATGAGTGGGGATTTGTGGTTTTTTTCTTCCTTCTTTATCCATTAACCTTGTTAATGATTTAAGTATTTATAGGATTTATTCATATTTATCCTTATTCATGCATGTTGATACATCCAGTTTAATCATTAATTCATAAGCTAATCATTAACAGAAATTAAAAATTCATTAAACATCACACAAAACACATGTTTTACTGTGGTTCACCCCCTCCTAGGGATATGTCCACAAATATCTAGCTTCTTTGCACTTTTATTTAATCTACTACAAAATATTTATTTGTGCGCATTACAGCTCAGTAATATAATCAATATTGAGGGTATGAAACCTCTATGAGGTGGACTAGATCACACCAGGCTCCTCATCCTGTGACCTGGCCCTCAACAATATCCATTGACTCTTAAACAAACTTATTACAGTCAACAATCCTGCAAAGTGATATGATTCTCTTCTTTCCTTAACTGGCAACCCCTTTCCTAGAACTCCTAGGTTCTTATTTATACTATGTTACAGGCTTATAGCCATCACAATACTTATCAAAAACCCTAACCCTATCCTATTTAGGCTTGTCTTCCTACACGCCACATTTCTTTTCCTTCTGCATGCTGCTTTTCCTTCTTTTTTTGCATTCTTCTTTCTTGCCACTTGTTGCGCATGATCCAAAATTAGATATTCCTTTCCAAAAATAGTTCTTCCCTAAAAAAAAATCCTTTTCCAAAAGTAGGGTTGCGCCCAAAATAGACGTCCTTTCTCAAAATAGGCCTACACCCAATAGGCCCCCAACACTGACATGTGGCTCATCCTGAGCCACTCAGGTGGTGCATGCTCCCTGTACATCCTTTGCCAAGATGTGAAACTTTCCTTCTAATTCTTCCCATTTTTCTCTAGCTTGCATAGCTTTTTCTATGAGCTCCTCTATCCTCTGCATTGTGATGTGTTCCCTTAGAGACTATGCGCTCTCATCATGATCCTAATCCATCCTTGTCTTCTCCTCCTCTAGTTCCACAATTATTTGCATTGCTTTCTCCTAGAGAGGTTATAACTGGGATTTCCTTTCTTACTTGTTATTCTGCGCAGTCTTCAATTCTGTCTGCAGGGTCTTCAGCCTCGTCGATCTGCAACATATTTGTTGTTATCTGAAATCTAGTAATTTCTTGTGCTACAATTTGGATTGTGTCTTCTTCATTCTGAGTAGTCCTATCTCCTACTTCTATCGCTCGGGGGATTGGTTTTGTTCCCCTTTCTTTCATTTGGGCTACTTGTATTTTTTCTAGGACCTACTTAATGTCAACCAACTCATTCCTTATCCTCCCTCTTTGGTTCTCGACCTCCTCAAAGTCTTCTACTACGTGGTCCTATACCCTCTCTATGACAAGATCGACATCATCCTCAATGATTGTGTATTTCGAGATTTGTTTGTGGGCCTTAGCCTTCTTGCGCGACCCACCTATATGTATGATTGGTTGTCTAGGTGGCCCTGCCTCTTGCAGAGTATTTACCAATAGAGTTTCTTGTTCGTTATGTCTCCCCTTCCTTATTCTTTCTACATCGAGGCATTATCCTTCTTTACCATCTGCTCGTCCTTCTTTGGGGCATTGTCATTCTTTTATTGCGTTGTATTTTGATGAGTCTTCCCCTATTGTGTTGGTTTCTTGGTCACGACATTTCCTCCTATATATTTCTTGGATGACCCTGCTTCCACTTATTTTCCCTTGGGCATGTCCTTAGTGATGACTAGGATCTTCTAGTCCTCTTTCCAGTCTTTCATCGCCAACTCAAATTCCTCTACATTGATGCGGAATAGAAGTTGTAGCTATTCTTTATCTGGATCCCTACGCACTTGGATCCACCTGTTGTGTCATGTAGCCCTAAATTTGGTTATCCCTTGATACTGTGCGACCACCTTGAGATCTATTCTCCAGGTGTTGGCTATATTTTCTTGTAGATCACTCAAATACCGAGAAAAAGTGTTGGCATTACAACTTCTCTGCTTTGGATCCGAAGTGCTTCCCAATTATGTGTATCATGTTGTGCGACATCATCCTACTATGTCACATAAATATGAGTAGGTGGGATCCTTCCATCCAACTAGCGCTATCATTATGATGAGCCAGGAGTAGTGGAAATTGGTTCCCAAGTCTTGTGCATCCTTACAGTCGTCTAGGAATAGATTTAGTAAGTATGGGGACCAGCTGAGCATGGTGTCATTTTCAGACTACATTTTCTCTGCGACAACCCCTACAGGGACCTCCTCCTTATGTAATTTGTGAAGGAGTTTGCATTCCATCAATTTTGTTTCCACCCTAGTGGTTACGTCACTAAACTATTTTATAATGATTCTGTGTGATCCCCTTTATTTCCCATAAGTTTTCCTCATCTCCTCCATGATTTCCTTTTCCTTGGTTTTATCATCCATGTACTACGTGGGCTCCTTGCCATATAATGGAAGTCTTATGATGAACACAATCAGTTCAACATATATGGAGACTAGTTTGTCTAGCCACAAAACTCCTCCATGGAGGATCGCTAGTAACTGCTTGGTGCAGTTGTTCACATCTTTCCCCCGTCCGAAGTGAGGAATCTGCATCAAATTCAGAATCCTTATGTTTTCCAAGCATGCCACCAATTGCTTTGGCTGCAGCACTGGATCTCCTGACAGCCCTATGCCCAGGCTCTCCTTATACACCTGTTGTGAAAATTACAGGAACTTATTGGTGTTATAAACATCATGGTATGTGTACCGTAACCTTTTGACACAACCTAGTAAGATTTTCATGGCCTGCACCCCATCTGGAATATGTGGCAAGACGATCGAGGCATCAGGCTAATTGCGCGGGGACCATGTTATGGGATGTTTCCCCTTTTTTGTGTTGGCATGTTGGATGTCCCATCCTTTGCTTCTCTTTCTTCCTAGCTTGACTTTGGCTACCTCATGATATCCTCAAGCTGCACTTCCCTTTTCTACGTGGACCCCACCATAGGTTGTGATCTTATTCTGTCGGACTATGTCCTTTCACTGTCAACGTGATTTGTTTTAGGGGCTACTTCCACCCCGGGAAGTTGTTGTGAGTTCATGTTGTTAATGGGTCCTGGTCCTGCACACTATCGTGTGAAGCGATATCCATCCCGGTCATCATCAAGGCCTTCCCTTATTCCTCTACTAGTGTGGTGCTTACTGGTTCGATCTCTGGCGAAGGAATTTCATCGACATCGATGATTCCCTCTGTCTGTGTAAATGCATGTTCTTACTCTGTGGTTTCTTGTGGTCACTTGTGGATACTGCGTGTTTTTCGTGTTGTTTGGCTAGGTGAAATGAACTTTGGAGGTTCCATCAGGGGAGTTCTTTCTTCTCCAGTTTGAACATTGACTGCTACGATCTCTGAACTTACCTATTCACCTCCTATCTTTATGCTCCTTAGGTTCACATGTTTGTAAATTCACAATGCGTCTCATTTGGACCGCATTTTAGTTATATAAGGGGTGTTGTAAGTTCCCTAAATCTTATCAGATACACTTCTTTGATGGTCATAAATGCATTAAAGATTTTCGATCATACTTCATTAAGTTTCATAAATGCCCAGTTCACGCATTTTTACCCTGACGATCATTTTTTTCTTTTCTAACCATTGGCCTGTTTCTTAGTGTGCTGCAATTTTTCAATGCTTCGTACATTTCCGTTGTGACTTTTCCCCTGGTGCATTGTGTTTTCTTCCTATCATCCATATGTTGCACGTAGTCACAATTTCTTTTTGTCGCATCCATTCCACTGTCTGCTGCGCATGATATTTTCCAGTATTTTATATTTTCTTTCTTTGTCTACTTTTTTCTTCTTTTCGACTTTTGTCTTCTTTTTTCTTCTTTTTCTACTTTTGTCTTCATTTTTCTTCTTTTTCTACTTTTTTCTTCGTTTTTATGAGTTTTCTGTCCTAAAATCTACTATAGTACAATATATACATGAATTTCATACTGTGTTGTAATTTTTAAGGGTTAGTAGGTCGACTGTCCATGTATAGTTTCAGTCGACTACCGTTGATCATTCCTTTCAGTTATGTTCCTCCCAAGTCTTTTAGTTGTACAAATCCCCCATATGTGATAGTATTTACTTCATATGGCCCTAGCCAATGCATTATAAACTTACTAGGGCATTGGAAAAATTTGTTTCCATAGAGAAGAACTAGTTCTCCCTCAAAAATCTTTCTTTTAATATGTTTGTCATCCCAGGATTTGTCTCTTTTTTACTGTACTTCCTAGTGAAATGCTGCCAAAATATTATCCTCTTCCATTTCCATTAGTTTACTTAACCTCTCCTATATTGTTCCTCTTTCTGTCATGTTGGTAATTGTTGCTACGCACAGACTGGGTACCAAAAATTCTAATGGCACCACTGCTTCCTTCCCATACACCAATCTGAATGGTGTTTGTTCTTTCAAATTCTTTCATTTGGTCCTATATGCCCATATTACCGTGAGTATTTTCAATTCCAAATCATCTTTTTTAACATTGTAGATATTAGTCAAAGAATTTTCCAAAATCTTATTGAAATATTCTATTGTTCCATTTCCCTAAGGATGATATGGTGTACTCTTATGGTGATAGACTTAAAACTCCTTGGTCATATCCCTGATGGTATTATTAATAAAATGAGTGCCTTGGTCACTCATCAAAATCCTAAGACATCCAAATTTGGTGATCACTTTCTCAAATAAGAAGTGTGGTGTTGTCTCTACGCTACAATCTTTGATTGGTGTTTCTTCTTCCCATCTTGTTAACTATTCAGTTGAAACAATGATATTTCTAGCTCCTAACCTTTTTGTTGGTGGATTGATCGGTCCAAAAAAGTCTATTACCCATTTTTCAAATACCTACAAAATCACTTATGTTCTTAGGGGCATCTCATCCCTTATTTTTGGTTTTCCAACCCTCTGACAGACATCACATTTCTGGCAGTATTCCTTGGCATCTCTATGGATTGTTGGCCACCATAATTCTACGCACAATACCTTATGCACGGTAGATTTTCCTACATAGTTTCCTCCAGCTATACCTTCATGAGCTTCTACTAAAATTTTGTTCCTTTCATGTTCTAGTACACATCTTCTCAAAATGCTATCTACGACCATCTTATATAAATGTCCTGCAATTACTTGATAGTTTGCATCTCTGACTACCAGATTTTTCTTTTGTGCAGTGCTAAATTCTTGTGGTGTAACCCATGTACTTATGTATTTAATAATATCAATGAAGTATTCATCAGCTACCTGTACTGAAAATAACTGTGCAACAGGGAATTTTTCTTCCAATTTAGTAGGTTCTTCTCCATTAGTTAACCTATATAGGTGATCAGGTCCTGCATTTAGCTTCCCTAGTTTGACTATCACTTCAAAATAAAATTATTGAAACAATAATAGCCATCTACATATCCTGCCCCCCCCCCCAACGTTGTCTTGTTGACTAGATATTTGAGGGAAGAATAGTTTGTGAACATTTTAATGTGTTTACCCAGTAAATAGTACCTGAATTTCTGAAGTGCATATACCATGGCTATGCCTTCACTTTCTGTAGTGTTTAATTCTTCTATGATTCTGACAACTTTCTTTCTGTAAAATCTATATCATGGTCTAAGTCCCCTACTCTTGGCTACTCCAAAATTTCTCCAACTGCTATGGTTGATGCATCTACATGCACATGAAATGTCTTTTCCCAATCTGGGAATACTAGTATAGGTGTTGTTACCATATTTTCCTTCAGAGTGTCCAATCCTTGCTGACAGTCCTCATTCCACTGAAATATGGTGTCCTTATTTAACATTTTTTTCATTGGTGCAGCAATATGTGCATACCTCTTTATAAATTTCTTGTAATAGCATGTATGTCCCAGTGTTTCTCTTAACTGGCACACTAACTTTGGTGGTGGTAAATTTACAATGACTATAATCTTAGCAGGGCCAACTATTAAACTTTTTTTACACACTATATGTCCCAACAATATTCCAAAAGGTGTACCGAAAATGCATTTATTGAAGTTTAATGAGATATGACATTGCCTACATATTTCCAACATGAGTCTTAGCACTTTTGCATGGTCCTTTAATAGACTATATATAGTCCAGTCCTCTAGATATACTTCTAGAAACTGATGTATGAATTCCTTAAAAGCAGTTATGACTACTCTTGAAAAAATGGTTGGTGCATTCTTCAGCCCAAATGGCATGATTGTATATTGGTAGGATCCCCATTATGTAGCAAAAGTAGTCTTATACATGTCCTCTGGAGCTATTTTGATCTGATTGTAACCTAAGAATTCATTTGTAAATGAATAGGCTTCCTAGTCTCCCACATTCTATAAGACCTCATCTATAAAAGGGGTAGGGAAAGGGTCATGTAAGAAAGAATAATTGAGTTTCCTCATATCTACGTAAATCCTTATCCTTTATTTCTTTTATTGGAATACCATAGGAATGATCCATTCAGATTCCTCTACTAGTTCTATAATACCAGCTTCCAACATTCGATCAATTTCTACTTTTACTTTTTTCTTATACACTAGATCCAATCTGTAAGGTATTTTGTTGACAGGTCAAGCCTCAGGTTTGAGGGGTATCTTCATCTCTCCTAGATTTATTGATATGCCTTTCATCTATGTAAAGGTAATTGGAAACAAGTCATTGTATTCGTGCAGTAACTATGTTATTCTTTCTACTATTTACTCATCCCAATACTCTCCAATACTTTCCATTTTAGGATTTTCATTTGTCCCAATGTTGAATTTTTTAACTTTGATTGATGTAGAAAATACTTCTAACTCCAGATATGGACCTTCCACCTCTATTTCTCTCTCAATCTTTGTAATCTGAATGTAGTGCGAATCATCGTCATCGGGTAATTCCTCTTCCACATGGTAGCATGAGAGTAACTCTTTGACTATCTATTTGTTCTGTTGTTGATATTATGTCATGATTTCAACTTCTGGTTCATCAATTAATATCATTCCCCATATCATGTTCAACGTTGAATCGATGTTGGGGTTCTCAAGTTCAAATGAGAAGGTTACTACAAAATTATAATGTAATCATGTCCATTCTTTAGTTCCTTTGCGCATCTCCGAGTCTATATACCAGTTTGCTTGGATTCCTTCCAATGTATGGATAAAGTGATGAGGCCATTCCTTCGGTGGTGTCCTCCTCCACTATGTTTTTCACTTCTCTAAGTGTTCAACTGGTGTGCCTTCCCCATCATACTTCTAGACTTTATTACTCCTTGTTTTTGTGCCAAATCTAAGGCACAATAATAGTTTACATTGGTACCAGTCCTGAATTGCTTCTTTCTGTGAACCCCATCATATTGTAGGTGTTTCCTTGAGTGAAATATCTAGGTCTAAGAGCCTCTAATTTTCTAACACTCCCTCTTCATATTTTTTTAGAAATTACTCTAATTCATTTAACCCATGAAACTGGGAGGTTCTCTCATATTTGTACCAACCCATCTTACTCCACGATCTATTCTTGCGCACCTCCTTATGGAAACTTCATGTAATAGTTGTTACCAATTCTCCAAACCTATGTTTGAGTCAAACGTGTTGGTTGTGGAGCTTGATTATCTTCCTGATTCAAAGAAATTTGTTTTCATCTATGGTTATACCCCATGAAGACTTTACACCCCGGAATAATGTACACTCCTCCATGGAGGGGAGCGCATGGGGGGCTTGCCCCTACTGCGACGTTTGGGGGAAAGAAGACCCTCGATGGGGGTTCGGGGGAAAATCCCCTGAAAGAAAAATTTCCTTGTAAATGTGTATTTTAATTTCATAGTAAATCTGGACCATTCATTATAAGGTCATAGATATGACGGTAGAAGTTATGTTAGGTATTTTATCCCTAGAAGGAAACCCTCTTTTATAATGGAAATGTATTGCGGCTATGTATCATTGCAAATATTGTATTTTGAGTAAGGAGACTGTGAGAGAAAGAAGAGGAAGTTACAGCAAGTGTGTTGTAGGTTGTATCCCTTCATTTGTTGGATAATAATAAAGGAAGGACCTAGCAATTTATCTAGTGGATGTAGCCCACACTGGGTGAACCACGCATATATGTGTCTCTATTGTATTGTGTATATTATGTGTTTTATTTCCACATTTTTTTTTATTGCTCTGCAATCCTATTTTTCTAACAACTGGTATCATAGCGAAAGTTAACTCATAGGAAAAGAGGTTTCCTATTTCAAGTGGGAGATATGGCGGAAGATGGAAAGTTTAGGGTCGAGAAATTTAATGGACAAAAATACCAGTTATGGAAGATGCAGATGGAAGATTATTTATATCGAAAGGATATATTCCTACCATTGGGTGGGATAGAAAAGAATTCGACGACCATGAAGGATGAAGAATGGGATGTTCTTCACAGAAAGGAACTACGAACGATACAGTTGAGCCTGGCATCATCGATGGCTTTCGATATTTCAAAATAAAAGACAATTAAGGAGCTGATGGAAGCATTGGCTAAACTGTATGAAAAAAAATCGATGTCCAATAAGGTATTTCTAGTGAAGATATTATTTAATATGAAGATGTTAGAAGGTGGGTCTGTTGCAGATCATTTAAATGAATTTAATATGGTTACTAATCAACTAAGTTATTTAAAAGTGGACTTTTATGATGAGGTTAGGGATCTTCTAATCTTGTGCTTATTGCCAGAAAGTTGGAATCGATTGGTCATGGTTGTAAGTAACGTTGTCTCTAGGTCAAACACTTTAAAATTTGATGATGTTGTTGGTATTATCCTTAGTGAGAAAATTTGATGGAAAAGCACAAGTGAGACGTCAGGTAATGCATTAAACATGGAGAACATGGGAAGAAAAAACGATAGAGGAAAGGGCTCAGGAAAACGTGGGAATTCTAGGAACGAAAGATCCAAATCAAGACTGGGAAAGATAGAGTGATGGAATTGTGGGAAGAAATGGCATCTGAAGAAATACTGCAGAGCTCCAAAGAAACAAAGAGATGGACAACAGGAGAAAAATAAGGAATCAAATGTAACATGTGATGTGTTACAAGATGCTTTGATTCTTTCTATAGATAATATTTTTGAGTCTTGGGTAGTAGATTTAGGGGATTCATTTCATGCCACACCCCATGCGCAACATTTTCTAGATTATGTTCAAGGTGATTTTGGACAGGTTCATTTGGGTGATGATGCACCATGCAAAATTGTTGGAATGGGAAAGATAAAAGTAAAGAAAAGGAATGGAAACCAATGGTTGTTCAAAGAGGTAAGACATGTTCCAAATCTAAGGAAAAATCTAATTCCAACATGGAAATTGGAAAGTGAAGGTTGTATATCCATATTTATAGATAAGGTGTGGAAGGTCAACAAAGGATCACTGGTGATAGAAAAAGGAGAGAAGGTAGGTACATTGTATTTATGTACTGGTAATACTGACTCTTCTATATCTTTAGCTTCTACAGGAGTGGATACATCAATGTGGAATCATAGGCTTGGATACGTGAGTGAGAAGGGGATGGAGATACTTCACAAAAGAAATTTGTTGCTAGATCTTAAACAAATTGATTTGGATTTCTGTGAGCATTGTGTTTATGGAAAACATAAGAGAGTCATGTTTCTTATATTCAGAAAAGAAAAGAAGAGTTAAAGGTTAGAGCTTGTGCATACAGATGTATGGGGACCAACTCAGGTATCATCTCTTGGTGGCTCTAGTTATTATTTTACTTTTATTGATTATGAAACTAGAAAAACTTGGGTTTATTGCATTTGACAAAAATCTGATGTTTTTTATACTTTTAAGAAATGGATAGATTTGGTTGAGAATGAGATAGGAAAAAGGTTGAAGTGTCTCAAATCAGACAATGCAGGTGAATATTGCAGCAAGGATATTGATGATTATTGTTCATACCATGGTATTCGTAGAGAGAAGACAAATCTAGGAACACCACAAGAAAATGGTGTGTCATAAAGGATGAACAAGACAATCATGGAGAGTGCAAGGAGTATGAGATTGCATGTTGGTTTTCCCATACAGTTATGGGTATATGTTGTAGATATTTTTTTTTACTTAATAAATAGAGGACCTTCAAGCTATTTGGATGATAGAATTCTAGAGGAGGCATGGACAGGTAAAAAGGGAAACGATTCCTTTTTGAAGACTTTCAGTTGTGAAGAATTTCTCCATATTGATAAAGAAAATAGAACAAAGCTTGAGGAACAATCCAAGAAGTGTACCTTTATTGGATATGGTGTTAATGATTTTGGTTATCATTTATGGGATTATGAAAATCACAAAATAATTAGGAGTAGAGATTTCATATTCAATGAGAATGTCATGTAAAAACATCATTTGCAGGGAAAGAAACAGGAAAAAGAAAAACCAGAATACACAGCGTTTGATGAGATCACTGGAAAATAAATTCCAAAGGTACCAGAAAATCAAAATATACAACAACATGAGCAATAGGTACCTCAAATTATTGAAAGTGTTGTTATAATATCTACCAGGTTAAGTAGACCCCCTAAATGATACTCTCCAATGTATTATTTATTGTTGACTAATTCTGGTGAACCGGAATGTTATAAAGAGGAAATGTAGGTAGAAACTAAAAAGAAGTGGGAGAAAAGAATGAAAGAAGAAATGGATTCCTTGGTAAATAAAAATATTTGGGATTCAGTTGAGTTTCCTGTAGGAGAAAGAGAATTATAGAATAAATGGTTTTACAAGTTGAAGGAAGAAGATGGAGGCAAAAAAAGGTACAAGGTTAGACTTGTTGTAAAGGGGTTTTCACAAAAGAAAGGTGTATATTTTGATGAAATATTTTCTCCTATTGTTAAAATGACTTCAATTAGGACTATTTTAATTCTTGTGGCAGTAGAATATTTGCATCTTGAACAGTTATATGTAAAAACAACTTTTCTCCATGAGGATTTGGAGGAAGAGATTTATATGAAGCAGCCACATGGGTAGAGGTCAAAGGGAAGGAGAATTTTGTATGCAGGTTGAAGAAGAGATTGTATGGCCTAAAGAAATATCCAAGGTAGTGTTAATTGAATTTTGATAGGTTTATGAAAAAACAAGGTTATAGTAGATGGAATTCTGATCACTGTGTTTATTTTAAAAAGATAGAAAATGGATGCTATATTATTTTGCTATTGTATGTAGATGACATGCTTGTTGAAGGGTCTAATATGAAGGATATAAATGTGCTCAAGCAGAAATTAGCTAATTCATTTTCGATGAAGGATTTGGATGCCACAAAGAAAATCCTTGGTATGAGAATAACAACAGATAGGAAAAATCGCAAATTGGCATTGTCTCGGGGTGAGTACATAGAGAAGGTGTTGGAGAGGTTTATAATGTAGAATTAAAAACTAGTTAGTACACCTTTGGACAGCCATTCAAATTAACTAAGGAAATATGTCCCAAGACACAGGAGAAGATAGAATACATGTCCAGGGTCCCTTATTCATCAACATTTGGCATCTTCATGTATGCAATGGTTTACACAAAACCATATATTTCACATGCAGTGGGAGTTGTGAGAACGTATATGAACAATCCAAGTAAAGAACATTGGGAGGTAGTAAAGTGGATTCTCAGGTATTTGAGAAGTACTGCTACTCATGCACTATGTTTTGGATGTTCATAAAATTTTCTACATCGATATGAAGATTCAGATACGTAAGGTGATAAAGATAGTAGAAGGAGCACCAAAAGGTATGTTTTTACTATAGGTGGAACAAAAGTAAGTTGGACTTCAAAACTGCAAAAGGTTGTTGTACTTTCAACAACAGAAGTAGAGTATGTTGTTGCTACAGAGGCTAGTAAAGAAATGATTTGGTTACAGAGGTTTATGGAGGAATTGGGAAATAAGCAAGAGAATAGTAGGTTGTACTATGATAGTGAGAGTGCCATTCATCTTGAAAATAACTCAACCTTCCATTCGAATACTAAGAATATATATCTCAAGTACCATTTCATACGATCCATCTTGAAAGATGGACATTTGAAGTTGGAAAAGATACACACTAGCCATAATCCTACACACATGTTAACAAAGGGCGTAACCAGGGAGAAATTGAGTTCCTTCTTAGTTTCATTTAGTCTTCAATCATGAAGGTGAAGATGAAAAAAAAATTAGGTCCAAGAAGGATCATAGTCTAGCAAATACAACAACGATAGAGTTGTTGGGATCAGTATCCAAGTGGGAGATTGTTGGTTGTGGAGCCTGATTATATTCTTGATTCAAAGGCCTTTGTTTTCAGCCATGCTTATACCGCATGAAAACTTTACACCCTGGAATAATGTACACTCCTCCACGCAGGGGAGTTCAGGGGGGCTTTCTCCTTCTGCGGGGTTTGGGGGCAAGCGGGCCCTCAAAGGTAAAATTTCCTTGTAAATGTATATTGTTATTTCATAGTAAATCTGGACCATTCATTATAAGTTCAAAAATCTGACGGTAGAAGTTATGTTAGGGTTTTTTTCCCTAGAAGGCAACCCTATTTTATGAGGGAAATGTATTGCAACTATGTATCATTGCGAATATTTCATTCTGAGTAAGGAGATTGTGAGAGAAAGAAGAGGAAGATGCGGCGGGTGTGTTGTAGGTTGTATCCCTTCATTTGTTGGATAATAATAAAGGAAGGACCTGGAAATTTATCTAGTGGACGTAGCCCACATTGGGTAAACCACGTATATCTGTGTATCTTTTGTGTTTTATTTCCACATTTGTTTTATTTTATTGTTCTGCGATCCTATTTTTCTAATATGAAGCACATGATGTAATGCTTCTCCAGCTGAGTACCCCCTCTGTAGTTGGGTGAACATAATCCTCTTCTCATAAGGTGGTTCTGTACAAATGGTTTATTTCTTCCAGATCCAAACAAGTGGTCTCTACAAACCTTTCTTCTTCTGAAGGATCCAATAGTGCAATGACTCTATATTCGCCTAATTCAAAAGCCATTTTTATTTTCTTCAGGTTTATTATAGCTTGGTTATCAAATGCACATTCCAATCCAAGCAATGTGGGGTAAGGTGTTGTGCCATCTACTATCTCTATTACTTCAAAAGCTTCCATAGTGTGCACTCCATCCAAATATACTATCACACCTTTAAGCCTTCCAATTAGTAACACTCTGTGTTGATTTGCTAATTTCAACTAGAAAGGTGAATATCCTAGTGTGGGTTCTCCCATACACTACCATGTCCTCTTAGGTAAGACATTTACTTCAAAGCCTAAGTCTAGTATAATATATTCCATGTTGAAATCCCCAATATTAGTGTTTAGTCTGAATTCCCTGCGTGTCCTTCTTCTTGTATGGAGATGATTGACTATTTTCTACTCTAACTTTCCTTCTACCTATGTGTTGCATATTTATAGCATATTTTGTAATATCTTAACAGATGATGGATCATTCAATAAATTAGCATAGGAATGCAGAAATGTCTTTATGGTACTTACTTTCTCTAAAGGTTTTCCTTTACTGGTATGATCTATTGAGGAGGGAATCTTGTACATTGGTGAGTTCTGAGTTTGTTGTGTGGCTAATGTAGATGAAAAAAATTTCTTGAGAAACTTTTGTATGGCCTCTTTAAATGTTTCATTTTCTTTTCATGCATCAAATTGTTTCTGTGGCTCAGTATTCTTCTTAACCAATTGGTGTTTCACTAGATATATATATTTTTTGCATCAATTCCTTTCTTGGCTCCTCCTCAAGTGACTATATTGATGTTTCTCCCGTCATCCCTGGTTTCTGCAGAGATCCACTGGACATTCTGGTTGTTCTCGTTCCTGTTTTCTTGGATATTTCCCAAGAGTGCTGGACAGTCTTTTGTGTCATGGTCTATTGTGCAACAGTACATACATGTTGTTGGTGGAAGTGGATAATCCCTTGCATAATTTCCTGGTTATTGGAAGTTTTGTCACACTATTGGTCCTTTTCCTCGTCCAAATCCTCCTCTTCCTTGTCATCCACCTCTATATCTACCTCAATCTCCTCATTGTGTGTTGTACTGAGGTACCTGGTTATATTGCATGGGGTTATATTGTGGTTGTGTATTATTGTATTGTGGTTGCACGTTGTTGTACTGCTATTGTGCATTATTGTATTGTGGTGGTACATAGTTGAAATGAGGTGCAACTTGTCCTGTCATCATTTATGATTTCACCCTATAAGTATCTAAAGTTCTTTCTCTCATCATCTCCATCATCCTAAAATATTTATCATCATGACCCAATGACTTGCAAAAATTGCAATATGAACTTTTGGGTACTGTCTTATTCTTATGCATCATTGGAAAATTATATGGATCATGGCCATGCATATTACAAATCTCACACCATGGCCCTCCTATTGGAAAAGGGTTTGGTACTCCTGCTACCATATACTGCATGAAATTTGTACATTCATTCTTATGGTGTCCTTATGCCTTGCATAGGGTACTCCAAACAAATTCTCTTTTCTCTTTTCCCTTATTCTAGTTAAGTTGAAATGTTAGATTCTTCAAATCCTCCTTTATCTCCTCTATTGTTGGATCTGTCTTTTGATACTGGTTTTCTTCTAGTTTTAAGTCTATCTACAGAGCCTCTTCTTAAGTTTGGAAATGATGTTGTCTTAACGGGTACTTCAAGTGTGGTAAAAATGAGTTCACAAATAAGTTCCTATGTTGCATGTCAATAATTGCATACTTCAACTTACCTTTAAGATGTTTAAACCTCTTATCAATCTCCCAAACAGACTCACCTAGTTTTTTCTTGATTTCAATCATTTCATTCATATACTAGTCCTCTGAGTTGGGCTTCTGAAATTTGTTTATCAATAATTTTTTCACGTCTACAATAGTCTTTGTTACTCCTGGTGGACTATTTACATATAGGCTCTTATACCAGTCTAGTGCACAGTCTCTTAGTGTGATGTATAACTATGTGATTTTTGTATCCTCATATTTGATCTACTTTTCTTCCCAGATCTTCTCACAGATGAATAACTTCTTTTCAGTATCCTCTAATGCCTCTCCCTAAAATTCTAGTAATATGATTGTGGGATCATGTCCTACCATTTTGAACTATGTTGAACTACAGCCACCACATGGTGTAGATAATTGACTGTTACTTCCTGAACTATCTCCCCCAGTTGATTCTCCTTGATTGGATGTGTGTCCTATTTTTTTTCTTCCACTAAACTTAGTTGTCTAAATGTTGGTGTTCTTTCTAGTGTATTAGTCGCACATGGGGTTGTAGGTTCCACACTGATGGTGATCGGGATTGGACTTCTACCTTATGTTCCTGACCCTGGACCTCCTGTTTTACTTTCATATGTTGCACGCAATATTTCCTCAATTGCATCCACAACATGGAGACCCTCTACCTCTTCTTCATCGTTTGAAAATCCCTCTATGTTAGTTATGGATCTCTTCTTGTTATTCATTTTATATTAGTAGGGTACTCCACTGCGCGTCTTTCCATCTTTTTCCATTATTTTATTTATCTAGTCTTCCCCCATCATGATTGGATCCATGGCCTCCTTCTTCTATCTCTTATCCATCTCCTCCTCCATTTCTCCACCTCCTATCAGTGCTTCCCCCCTTCCCCCATGCACGCAGGGAAGTTTAGTTGTTTGATTCCATGGTAATCACAGTGTTGTTATATATAAAAAACTTGATTGAAGTATACAGTAATCTGATGTACCTATGTCTGGGTCCTTTTATAAAATCTTTCTCTGTTGCAGTGTAAGAATTCAAGGTATATACTTCAAATTTGGTGATAAACCCTGTGACCATACTATCTAACCAAAAATCTACTATGCATGTAAATTTATTATTAACTTGTTGTAACAACATGATCTCCACAATATTCCACTCCAACTGTCTGATTCGATTTATAGGGTGGTTGTATTTTAACCTCAATAACCACTCATGCAATAAATTCAGTAAATCACAGAAAAATAGTTTATGCAAGTCACAAAACACATATTTTTCGAGATATTTGCAGAGTGTTAACTTAAGGTTTCTGTTGTCCTTCCGTGTAAACTCAAGTTCCTTTTTTTCCAACCATATTTTGATTTATGCCTTCATTGTGTTCCATGGTATGAACATTCCCTTATAGACTTTCATCCTCTTCATATTTCTCCCTCAGATGCCATCCCCTCAATCTTGTGCAGTTCCAAACGACAATGGAACCATTTGTTGGTTGAATCTTTCTATGTTTTCTTCTTGTGCTGACCTAGGTTCGGATCTCAATAGGTTTCCAACAAAACCCTCAAAAACTATAGGCCCTCCTCGTAAACCAGAAAGAAATGTTGCACACGAGGTGCACAATTCAATCTCACCCAAGATAGCTTTTATGGGTGACTACAATACCCAGGTGTTTTCATTCTAGGAATGAGTGAGGATCTGTGGTTGTGTTCTTCCTTCTTTATGCATTAACTTTGTTAATGATTTAAGTATTTCTAGGATTTATTCATCTTTATCCTTATGCATGCATGTCGATACATCTATTTAAATCATTCATTCATAATATAATCATTAACAGAAAGTAAGCATTCATTAAAAATCACACAAAACACAAGTTTTATCGTGCTTCACCCCCTCCTCAGGCTACGTCCACAAAGATCTGGCTTCTCTGCCATTTTATTTAATCTACTGCAAAATCTTTCATTGCACGCATTACATCTCAGTAATACAATCAATATTAAGGATATAGACCCTTTGTGAGGAGGAATAGATCACACCAGGCTCCTCATCTTGTGACCTAACCCTCAATAATATCCCTTACTTGACTCTTCTACAAACTTATTACAGTCAACAATCCCACAAATTGATATGATCATCTTCTTTCCTTAACTGAAATCCCCTTTCCTAGACCTCCTACGTTCTTATTTATACTATTTTATAGTCTTATATCTGTAACAATCCTTATCAAAAACCCTAACCCTATCTTGGTTAGGCTTGTCTTCTTGTGCACCACATTGATTTTCCTCCTGCATGTTGATTTTCCTTCTTTTTCATCATGTTGCTTTCTTGGCACTTGTTTCACGTGCTCAAAAATCAGATCTTCCTTTCCAAAAATAGGTATTCCCTCAAAAAATATCCTTCTCCAAAGGTAGTCCTATGCCAAGAATAGACTTCCTTTCTCAAAATAGGCCTACACCCAACAACTTCTCTAGTTCTTTCTTCATTTGAGCCTCTTGAATATTGAAAGTTCTTCCAACTTGCATGAAGACTACATCTCAACTATAAAAAAAATTCCTCAATACCAGATCCCAACACTTATATCCTTTCATTCCATCCTTGTACCATATGAAAATACACTTGGCTACCTTATTTTCTAGCTTGTTCCTCTTTTCCTTGGGAACATGAAAAAATGCAACATGGTCAAAAACTATAAGATGTGAAAGCAATGGATTCTTACCAAACCATGCTCATGTGGAGTCGAGTTGGATAACACTGATGAAGGAGACCTATTTACCAAATATCATGTAGTATCAACTACCTTTGCCCAAAATTATTGTTCAATCCTGACACTACTAAGCATGCTCCTTTCCTTTTCCATCAATGTTTTGTTCATTCTTTCAAAAAAAATCATTATGTTGTGTGGTATTTTGGCATGTTATGCCACATTGATTTCATAAATTCTCAAAATATTTACCACAAAATTCACCTATGTTGTCATTTCTCAACACCTTCATCTTCTTATCTATCTAGTTTTCCACAAGATATTTAAACTATTTTAACTTAATGAAAATATCATATTTCTTCTTGAAAATCTCATATTTCTTCCTCAGGAAATATAGATATGTCTTACCAGAGAAATAATATATGAAGGAAACATAATATAGAGATCCACCTAGTGATGGGACTAGAATAGGCTCAAATACATCACTATTTATCAATTCTAGGACCCCCCTTTCCATGGGAATCTCACGTGATTTTATTTTCCATATATGTATTTTTCACAAGAATTGACATCTAAATTGGAATTTGGAAACCCTTAGACAATACCTTTGTTGTGCATAGTGTTTAGCTTAATTTTCCACATGGGTGAGAAAAAAGAAGATATTGAGTGTTAGGTGGGAAATATTATCACCACAAACAATATAAGAGTGTTAGTGGAGCACTTAGAAACATAAAACTTAAATAAATAAAAATGAACACATAAGATGCAAGAGACAAACAAAATAAGACAAGAAATTATTACTAATGGATTAAGCTATGATAACATCACAAAGGATAATGTGAGCACAAGAGGATATTATTTTCCTCCTTGGGAGGGTCCTTCATGTTCCCAAATGAGACCTTTCTCTTTCTCTCTAGTTGATGTATAATAAGGTTTAAATATTGCTTCAAGGGAAGAGGTCCAATACACTTGTATTGGTAGCTATGGATGCCAAAATGAGGTTTGGAGAATGATTCTCTAGTCTCATATGAGCAACATAAATTTGCCTTTTACTTCTATCTTGTAATTGATATCCATGGCTCCTTTATATAGGCTTCCTTCAAGATTTAAAATGTCTAGTTTCAAGTGGGAATGAGAGTCCACTTGGATGTGGCTTCCTATGATTGAGTAGGCAAGAAGCCACTTGTTGTACCAGTATTCAATGTTGAAGGGATCATCTCTTTTGGTAATTTGAATGGAAAATATTTGTGATGGGAATTTCTTCATAAATGCATAAAATGTGGTTGATAAATCACTTATGGTCTCATCCACGTGAATTTTGATAGGAAAAATAGCATGGTCACATGCTGATCATGTTGGGTATGTGTTATATTATTTTCATGACTAGATCTAGTGTCTGCTATGTTGCACCGAGCGCGAAGGGAAGTTTGAGGAGGGTTTCCCTTCGAGGGTTTCAAGAAAAAAAATCCTCATGAAATGTGTCACATTTTTTCCTCGTTTTTTGTGTCACCTCGATTTTTGTGTCCATTGTTGGGTGGTTTTTCAGCACATGGTTTTTGTCGATGGTTTTCTATTTTTTATTAAGGAATTAGGGTTTTTGAATAATCCAAGTCATTAGGTTAGGGTTTTCTATGTTGTTGGCTCCTATATGTATATTGTTTTGTAAACAATGTATCACCATGAATGAATATAGAATATGTTGGTTTTCTCGATTTGGGTTTCTAGGGGGGAAATCTATGTGTAATGTGTGTATTTTCCATTGTATATTTTCTATTCTTTTATTGGAAATCTATTTGCAGTAAAATATTGTACAAGGTTAAAATAGTAGATCACACAAAATTCACATTGTTAGGTTGTGTTGTTATATGAAAAACTTACTTTCTATAGTTTTTCTCTTTGTTGAGTGAGGTTTATTAATGCCATAAGTATGATATTTTATGTGTTGGATTTATTACTTATCTAGGGATCACTTGTATAGGTTGGTGATCTATTTTTAGGTGATAAAATATTCCACTTAATGTGTGATGATGGGAGTATATGTATAACTAAAATGCATCATCGTTTCTTTTATGGTGTACATTGATTCTTGTAGAGAGAGAGAGAGAGAGAGAGAGAGAGAGTTGAGGTAATAAGGATGGTATTTTGGAGGATGAAAGAGAGACCCAAATGTAAAAATGAAATCCTATTGTTGGACTTATGGGCTTACCCAGGCTCTACCTTAGTTCTCCAACAAAACCCTTATCACCATTGGCCCTTCTAATAAACCAGAAGGCTACACTACGCACACAGTGCACAATGCAGTATCACCCGAGATGGTTTATAGGGAAGTATAGGATGTAGATGTATGTAGACATGGAAGGGATTGGGGGATGTTCTTTATTACTTCTTATTAACCATGCATTCTATTCTATTATTCATCAGATCCATTCATCCATTCATTCATTTGCATACTTAATATAATGTGCATTGTAAATAAACCATCCATTCATCTATATAACCATTCAATGATAAATAAAGAATCAATAACACATAAAAAAACATTGCACACATGGTTTTACCATGGTTCACTCCCCCTTGGGCTACGTCCACAAAGATCTTCTACTTATTTATTTGTATTCATAAAAATGAACTGCATGCATTGCATCCGAGTAGTGATTAGTGAGGTGGACCAGTATCACACCAATATCCACAACTTACAAACTAACCCTCAGCTACTTCAACCTCATCTAAGCTCCACATCTCTCAAAACAGACTTCCAATCCCAAAACTCTGCAATAGGTTCTCTAAAATAAAATTGTCACACTAAATATCTAATACTTCTATCATATGATGATCTGACGATTTTCTAATCTACCTCATACCCATTATTTATATTATAAAAATGGGTTATAAACCATTGCAATCCATCCCAAAACCATAACCCTATCTAGGCTAGGTTTTTCCACATTTGCGCCAGATTTTTGCAAATCTTGTCGTGTGCGCTTCTTTTCCACAACATTTGGTGTGTTGTTATTCCTCATTTTTTGTGCTATTCTCAAAACATGCCTTCTCCAACAGGCTCCCAACACTAGCATGTGGATCATCTCGATCCATGTTAGCCTCAATGCACCTTCTATAACACTACCTCCAGCGCATGAAAATTCTTTTCTAATTCTGACACTTTCTCTTTGGCCTATGTGTTCTTCCCTACTAATGTCTCCAAGCCCTGTTCTATTATGTGCTCTGTCAACACCTCTCTACTTTTAGTGAGAACATGTTCCCATATCCCCTTATCTGTTTGGAGATCTTTGATCATCCCTTCCACTTGTTGTTGAAATGGCTCCAACTAAGCCTACCTTGCTTGTTTCTGCTCCTGCACAGTATTTAATTAAGCCTGCAAGTTCTTCAGTTCCTGTGCTACCTTCATTCTAAGGGAAATGTCCATGGTTTTTTGTCTTTTCTTCAAGTCCTGAACTACCTCTTCTCCAACTATTGGATCTTTTCATCCTCTTCGAGGCTTGTCCAAATATATTCAATCTTGTTATACAGTTCGGCCACTTCTTTACCCTCCTGCACTATAATCTTTTTGTGCATAGTAGCCTCTTGTTCCCTTTGCTCTCATACCTCTAGAGGTGTGATCGAAGTTAAATTCTCTATTAAATCTGTTATTTCTTGCTTGTATCTCTCCATGGTATGGGAAATTTGTTGTATCTTAACTTCTATTGCAACCTCTTGTTCTTGCGCTTAGTTGGGTATACTCCTATATACCTCTGTGAGATTCTTTTCCAAATTTTTGGCGTGCTTCTTCTCTTCCTCCTTTTCCAGCATAATTTTCTCACTTGTCACTTGTAGAATATCCTTCACCTCATGACCAATCTTTAGGTTGGTGGCATTCTCCCTAGATCTAGATTGCACTTCCTGCATTAAACTTACTTGTAGTCCATATAGCGCCTTTGTGGGTATTTTCACCTGGAACAACTCCATATGCTCCACATCCTTTACTAGTCTATGTGTTCTGTGTGCATCCATCTCCAACATATTTTTGTGACTATGAATCGATCAGTGCGTGCTACTATTTTATTCACGGTCTCTTCCTGTTCTTTTTGTGCTGATGTTTCCTATTCTTTTCTTGTTTGTTGCGCTATTGGATGAAGCGTTGTATTGATTTGTAGCCTCTACAATATGTCATGTACCTCTACCAGTTTTTCCATGATTTCCTCCCTTTGCTCTTCTTCTACGCGTACTACATCCTCTCCTCTATCCTAGACCTGCTACCAACTCGACATTGTCCTCTATGATAGTGATTGTTGGAGGATTTTTATGATACTTCATATTTTTCGTAATTTATGCCTCCTTTTCTCCCATTCTCTTCTTAGTTGGGGTTGAGGTCTATGCCTTGGTTTTCATTTTTTCTGTCTCCCCATATTTCCTACGGATCTCTTTCTCTTTCTTCCTGGGATTTTTGCTAGTTGTGTTGCTTCCTGAAGCTTGGTCTTGCTCTGCAACCTTCCTAGTATTTTCAGCTGGACTACTTGTATTTTTAGATGTTCCTGCCTCTGTTGTGTAAATGTGTTAAACCTACACAAAATAGATCTAGTTGGGAATTGACATACATAGTTTCAGAGAAAATAGAATAAAAGAGAAGCATGAGAGAAAGAATGGAAGAATTCTCATTAACCAAATGAATGAATGAATGATAATTTACACATGATATACTCTGTATAACTCAACCAATTCACACTAGAGGAGAATCCAATGTGCCATAGTGGTGCTCTAGAGTGATCTGGAAACACACCAATAGTTACTAGAGTAAAATGCCACTTATTCTAGTCTCTCGGGCAGTTACGGGAGTGAACGTCCACCTAGATGAGTTAAATAGTCTATCAGTCTTCAGTTAACTGACTGAAATAGAATGAAGTGAGGAGGAGATCAGGGAATCATGGGTAATTCTCTAGTCTAGTGATGATCCCAAGGACAATGTGCATTATTTGGTGATGATCTCATTGTTGCATGGTGATAATCCCAATGTAGCATCTAGACTCCACTCAACTAATCAAACTGAAGTGAAAATTGAAGAGAATATTCTCCCTAAAGGAATATTCTTCCTAAAATATAGGAGACAGAATAATGGCTAATAAACAAGGAAAAACCTTAGGACAAATAAATCCTAGGTGTGTGTGAATTAACTCCAACACCCCCCTGAACATCACTATGGTGAAAATAAAGAATCAATCCCTGCAACAAGGCCGTGTTAGGTACCCAAATACAAAATACACACTGAAATAAAGTGAGGAAAGAGGGAAAACCTCATGAGAAAAAAACCCCCTCAAGGTAGAATGTACGTAAAAAGAAGAATTGGCAGTTGCTAAGCATTTGTGTCCTTCACTCCAAGACGACTTTGTAGAGAATGGAACTTCTACTCAGTGAAGGTCTTGGTGAAGATGTCTGCATTTTGTTCTACTGAAGAACAAAATTACAAGTCGATGATCCCCTCATGTACTAAGTCCCATATGTAGTGGATGTGGATCTCAATGTGCTTCATCCGTTTCCTATGAAATGGATCTTTGCAAAAATTTAGAGTGCTCTATTTGTCACACCAGATGACGATCCATCAATGAAACTGAATTCCCAACACAATGAGAAAATTATGTAGCCACTTAGCCTGAATGGTTATGTTAATTACCCCTTTGTACTCTGCCTCAGATGAAGATAGATCAATAGCAGCCTGCTTCTTGCTCGACCAATAGATAGGCCTGGAACCAAGACTAAGTGAGTAACCAGATGTGGACTTGTGATCAGTGTTATCGCCAGCTCAGTCAGAATCAGTGAACTCGATGAGTTCCAATATAGAGTCTACTGCATAATGAATCCCAAAGGTGATGGTTCCCTATACGTATCGAAGGATACGCTTTGCAGCCTTCCAATGTATCTCATGCAGCTCCTGCATGAACCTGAAAATTGTGCCAACTGCATAAGAGAGATATGGTCTGGAGTGTGTGAGATACAACAAGCTCCCCACTAGCTGTCTATACAATGTGATTTCAACCAGTGGAGTGTCCCCGCCATCCTCAAGTTTGACTCCTGATAGGAAAGGATTCGGGGCAGATTTGCAATATGTCATGTGAAATCTCTCAAGGATATCTCATGCATACTTCGCCTAAGACATTTTGATTCCTGATGCATCCTAACTAATCTTGAGTCCAAGGAAGAAGTGTAGAACACCCATGTCCATCATCAAGAACCTGTCATGTAGAATCCTCTTGACTACAACAATCGTTGAAGTCGAGAAACCAGTGACCAACAAATCATCAACATACATAACTAGGAGTAGAATTGAGCCAGTCATCCTGAGCATGTAAACATTCGGGTCTAACTTACAACATAAAAAGTTCTGTGACAACAGGTAGGATTCCATATTGGCATACCATTCTCTTGGAGCCTGCTTGAGTCCATAAAGAGACTTATTCAGTCGACAAACCAAATATGAATCCTGCATAAATCCTCGATACTGATCCATATATATCTCCTCAGAGAGATCGTCATGAAGAAATACATTCTTCACGTCCATATAATGGACATCCCATCCCTTGGCTTCCACAATGGCAAGTGCCAAATGTATGGAATCCATATTCACTATTGGAGAAAAGGTCTCATCATAGTCAATGCCATGCACCTGTTGAAATCCTTTGGCAACTAACCTGGCTTTGTATCTGCTAATTTGTCCATTCGTTGCACTCTCGGTCCTGTAGACCCATCTGCACCTGACAAGTTTCCTTCCAGAAGGAAGGGGAACTAGATCCCAAGTCTGGTTCTCAAGGAGGGATTTGTACTCCTCCTGCATGGCAGATTCCCAAAAGGTATTTCCAGTGGCATCGCCATAAGACTGTGGATCTGAAGAATGAACCAAGAAAATATTCTTATGTGTCAATGGTTCAGTGGCGGTGAGTGAAAGAGGAGGATCCTCGAAATAATATTGATTCCTCCTAGTATCAGTTGGATCCCCAACAAGATCCCATGCATATTGAAGAGTAGTCTAATCCCACTTAGCCCTTGGCTCTGGCTCTACATCCACATATGCATGCATTGACTTTGTATATTATTGTATTGACACTGTATCTGAATCATATGAATCCTATGAATCTGAAATCTCATCTGAATAAGATTCGACATTTGCATGCTCATCATCTCTGACACGTGGAAGAACAAAGGTGTATGCATGCGGCTATTGAGGTACATGCAAGACACTTTCCTCAAATTGGACACTTCATTCAATGATGAGTCAGTCCAAGGAAATACCAATGAGTCTTTATCCCTTCACATCATCGAGGTATCCAAAAAAAAATACACTTTGTGCTCTATGGATCAAGTGCCTTCCTCTTTCCAGAGGGAATCTAAGCCCATGCACATGAACCGAAAATATGAAAGTGGGTCACTTTCAGTTTGAGACTGCTCCAAGCTTCGCAGGGGGTCTTATCCTTCATAGATCTATGGGGAGATATGTTTTTGATGTATGTTTCACAATTAAGTGCTTCGGCCCATAATCTATGTGGAAGTGACTTTGCATGTAGCATGCAAGATTCCATCTCTTTTAGAGATTTTTTTTTCTTCTTAGCAACTCCGTTTTTCTGCAGAGTATAGGGAACTGTGTGCTACAATTGAATCCCTGCCTCATGAAAAATATTTTGGATCTCATGGTTGACATACTCTCCCCCGTTATTAGTTCAAAGGACTTTGATTTTATTTCCTGAATTTGTCTCAACCAGGGCTTTGAAATCTTTGAGGTGTTGAAAGACCTATGATTTTTTCTTAAGAAAGAATGTAACGTTCCCTCGGCCAACCTTGGTCCAGAGTGTGCTACTCCAGAGTAACCACTCATGCTCTGACACTAGTCGGTAACATTCTCAGTAATCAACTGAGTTATACCACCTATATTTACTCTTTTTACTGCATGCAGCTAGAACATATACATACAGCATTCTTGCGGAAGATTTAAAGTTCAACAAAAAATTTCTTTCTGTAACATACGATTTTATATGGAAATAACAGTAACTACAAATATGAAACATTTACAGGAAAATACCCATAAGCACATAAGCAATCGTAATCACATATATGCTAAAATTGTAACATAGGCATGTAAATAACAAAACAGCATATCATTTTATAATACAATTGGTACTTATCTTAGAAAGATTGTCACCAACTACTTACAGACTGTCCATGAACCTCCCAGCCATAGACTACACTGTTCATCACTCTCAACAGTGAGTCACCCCTGAGATGGGACTGAACTCCACCCAGGGTAAAGGGCTCTTATCCAGGCTAAGGCTCAAGGACAACAGGAAAGACTTTGTCTCAGGTGCTCACTCAACTAACAGCCTACAGCCTCTCATTCCCCACATGCCTATCCCAACCAAGGAAGTGTGCCCCTTCTCTGCTAAATAGAGCCAAGGCTTCCCCACTTCCCTTCTAGAGCTTCAGCAACAGGCCGGACCGGAATTCTCAGAGCGTTGTAGCTGTAGTTTAGCACCTTTTAGAATCAATCCCCAGCAATTATCTTTCTCAGAGAACTGCTCATGGGCCTAACAACCCACTTCTTCAATCCCACTCCAAGATAACCAAGTACACCAACCAAAAGGAGGTATGGGAACAGGTTTCGTAATGGTGAAATAGATGTCTCAAGGATAACAGAATATGTGAGTGAAAATGGTCATGGAATCATTGACTGGATAACTGAGTGTGTACAAGAATCACTATGAACTCTTCGTGAAAGCGATGGTGAGAATGATGGTCAAGCTCTAGTCTAGAAATATCCCCCCACCCCCCCACTCCAATAGAAAAGATCACCCAAATGAGCTAAGTCCCCCATGATATGAATGCATGTCCCCAACTTGACACTTGTCATATCAGAAGTTACTTTGGTCCACTTGTCTCCAACTTTAGGACTTAGGATAAAATAATTATCCATAATTTACATTTTAGGAATATCAATATAATATTCCCTTGACTTTTGGCCTTCCCTTTCTCTAACTGGTGAAGTTCAGTCCCCCATCTCTTTTATCGTGGTCGGTCTATGCGCAGCGATGTATTTATATTAATCATGAGTCATGTACAAAGTAGGCGCATTGGCCCTTGACATCTAGGTGTTTTGGCCTAATACCAAAACATAAGCATCCCAGCTTATAGTAACCGGCTCACTAGCCCATAATATATATCATACACATGAGGCTCATTGTCCTCCATATTGTGCACACCTTAGTTACCGCGTGTGGTATCCTGCGATGTGCATACTACATCATTTTATTGTGCAGTTCATATGTGCACTATGCCACATGATGTGCATTACCAAATGAGGTCAAAACAGCTCACCAGCTTAAGTATATTTATATTACATTTGAAGTTGGGTTCGGTCAACGGATATTACAAAGAAAATCCATGTGAAGCATGAGAAATCATCAACAAAAATGAGCACGTACCTTGCTTTTCTGATTGATGGATGCAGAAAAGGGCCCATGAGGTCACTATGGATCATATCTAAAGGAGAGGAAGCTCTCCGAGTCTTTCCTTTGTCAAATTTATCTTGAGGGTGTTTTCTAAGAACACATCCCTCACAGATTCCTTTGGAGAAATGGATGTTTGGTAGACCATCAACCAATCCTTGCTTTCTAATTTGTTGCATATATCTGAAATTTAAATGCTTGAACCTTTCATTCCATATCCTACTACTTTCATCAACATCAGTAAGCAGTAAAGAAGAATTTGGTTCAATAAATTTAGAAAATGTGTAAAGCCTAGATTGATGATTTACCTCACTGGTAGAAACCCTGGAATTGCTTTGCATATCATATATTTCCACTGCATCAGGTGTGAATATGAATTTCTTTCCAATGCCGAAATTTTTCATATGATACACGGAGAGAATATTGACAGAAAGTTTGGGAACGTGCAACACATTCTCAAAGCTTTTGTTGGTGAGTTCAATCCTTCCTTTGTCAGTGACCTCGATTGGAGAGTTGTCCCCCATAATAATAGGAGGACCTTTGCAAGAATCCAATGAATAATAAATTTCTTTTGTGGTATCCATGTGATGTGATGCTCATGAATCTATGATCCAAGCATTGGGAGAGGAATTGATGGAAACCAAGGCATGGCTAGAATTTCCTTTCTTGGGATTTTGATCTTCTGGCTTATTCTTCTTGGCACCCTCAGGGAAGAAATATCCAAGGTTATTTTTCTGAAGTATTTGTCTCATTAGATCTATCTATTTCTTCATACATGCAGATTCTGGATGGAATCCTTTATGGCAGTATGTGCATTTCTCTCCTTTTCCTCCCTTTACACCTTTGGATATGGAGGCATCGTTGAAGGGTTTTCAGTACCTTTCCTTCTTTGAATTTGCATGAACTTTCCTTTTTTCCTTATATTTATATTTCTGATATTGATGACCACTTCCATCTTTCACAGTGATTGCATTCGCCTTTGGGCCTTTGATTTTTCCCATGTTGATGAGCTTGGTTTTCTCTTGTGTCGGAGATTTGATAAAATCTTCAAGAGGAGGCATCTTCCAGGTGGCTCCAGAGGAGAATCTAACTAAATGGAATGTGGATACAAACACTGAGAATTCAGGACCAATTTTGGAGAGAATGGTGAGAACCATTTGTTTCTCCTCCTTATATTTATCAACCCCACAAGCCCTGAGTTGCGACAGTAAATCCTTATATTTTGTAAATAAATCTTGGAGATTGTCGAAGATTTTTGGATCCAATGTGAGAAATTCCAACTAAATAATGTGTCCCCTCATATCATCCTATTTTCCAAATATCCCTTCCATGGTGGTCCAGGATTCATTGGGGGTTTTACAGGAAGATATGTGAAAAAGGAGATCGGGAGAAATGATACTGCAAATTGTTTTGAATGCTTCATCCATTCGATTTAGATACTTGGATTTTTCTATAGATGATATTGGTTTTGTATTAGTGTTCATGTTTAACCTGTACAATCCTCTACTTCGAATATGCATGATCATATTATCCTTCCATGCAAAGTATATGTAAGGCGTAAGAATTTTTTCTTTTGAAAATTTCATTTTTATGTTGTCTTCAATCTTCGGTACCTGTAAAAATAATTTGGTGTGTATTTTCCCTAGAAAAATATTGGATCTGATACCATGTAAATGTGTTGAACCTACACAGAATAGATCTATCTTGGAATTGATATACACAGTTGTAGATAAAATAGAAGAAAAGAGAATCAGGAGAGAAAGAATGGAAGAATTCTCATTACCCAAATGAATGAATGATAATTTAGACATGATATACTCTATATAAATCAATGAATGCGCATTGGAGGAGAATACAATGTGCCATAGTGGTGGTATAGAGTGATATGGACACACAAAAGAATTTACGAAAGTAAAATGCCACTTCGTCTAGTCTCTCGGGCAGTTACAGGAGTGAAGTGCCACCTAGCTAAGTTAACTAGTCTATCAGTCTTTAGTTAACTGGTTGAAACAAAGTGAAGTGAGGATGAGATCAGGGAATCATGGGTAATGCGCTAGTCTGGTGATGATCCCAAGGAAAATGCACATTAGCTGGTGATGATCCCAATATTGCATGGTGATAATCCCAATGTAGCATCTGGAATCCACTCAACTAATAAAACTGGAGTGAAAACTGAAGAGAATATTCTCCCTAGAGGAATATTCTTCCTAAAATATAGGAGACTGAATAATGACTAATAAACAATGAAAAACCTTAGTAAAAATAAATCCTAGGTGTGTGTGAAGTAAATCCAACATGTTGTCTCTTTAGGTTTGGTTCCTTTCTTTTGTGGTGTTGGTACCTTCTACTACGTGGGCCAGTATTTTACAATCGAGTCTAATTCTTCGCTTGATGTGCAGTATCTCATTTCTGGCCACTTCTTCTTTGGGTCCCTTTTGTCTTGGATCCATAAACGATGTCTTGAATATTTGAAGTTTGTAATGCCTTCATTCTCTTGCACCACTTCCATTGGGATCCATCAGATGTTGTTCGTCTTTTGTTGCATATCCTCCAAGAACATGGAGAATACTACGTTGTTAGCTTGATGGTTCTTAGGGTCCTTTTCCTACCACAAATTTTTGTAGTGCACTGCATAACAATTCCCCTTTCTATCTAAAAAGGATGAAAACTTAGTCTCCTTCCATCCCACCAATGCTATCAAAATTAGCAACCAGGAGTAATGGAATTTTTTTCCATTATCCTGTGCATCTCGACAATTTACTAAAAAGTTGATTTAACACGTAAGGTTCTTGGCTGAATATTACTCCCTTTGTGCACTGCACAACAATTACGATCACTTCTTCTGGGGATTCTTCTTTTCTGCACTTTCTCAACAGTTTGGAGGCCATCAGTTTGGTAGAAAATTTTGTTGCATAATCATTAATTGTCCTTAATTATTAGTCCTCAAGTTCCCATGTTTGTCCCAAACTGTGTTTTCACTTCCTCTGCAATCTCCTTATCCCTAGATTTATTGTCTAGGTATTCCTATGGTTTTACCCCACTAGTAGGCAGCCCTGTGATCTTATCTATGAGTTCCACATTGATGGGGACTAGCCTATCCATCCATAGGATACCTCCATGTACCCTGAACAATGATTGTTTCACACATATTCCCACATTTTTACCATGCCCAAAATGTGGTATGTCCAATAGATTCATCACGCCCGAATTGTAGATACCTGTAATCCACTTTGTGGGCTCCAAAATAGGTTTTCCTAGGGGTCCTACCTCCGTTCTCCAAGTATGCTTCCTACACAAAGTATGGAAAAAAATTTGTTTCAATTATGTCATGGTATGCATACTTCAACTTCGATACCTTCCCCAACATGTCTTCCACTGTGACTACAACGTCTAGAATATGGGGTAATGTAATTTCCATTGCACTGGGTGCTTTTCTATTTTGTCCCATGGATAGATTTTCTTATGTGGCTTCATATTCAAGTTCTTCTTCTTCCTCTGCCTCCATTTCCCACTGACATGTGATGTCTTCCACCAGGACCTTGTTTTCACTGAATTTTTTCTTTTTTTGTCCTTTTCCTCGGTCGCTGTAGGGTTTTTGAAACTAGGGTTCGTGCTGCCATTAGGGTTTTTTGCGCTTGGACCCGCTTGTACCTATTCATTTTTTGATAATGATTCCTCTACTCTAGTGGGACTAATTGATTCAATATCAGATGTTGTTACGTCCTCCATCTCCACAAAATTCTCTAGTTCTTCCATTCATTCCTTCTTCCTGCCAAACTATCGGGTTACTCGTACAAATCATATAGGAGCGCCAACTTTAATGGGTTCCATCAAACTATTCTTTCACTCAATCAATTGAATTGTCCTATTTCTCTATCACCCTTTCCTCATGCTCTCGAGTGCTCAATTTCTCAAAATTTTCTAAGTGTCATACTTGCATGTGCTTTTCCCTTTTTATAGAATCAGTCATTAATGTTCTGTCTTATTTTTCACATTTTTCGGTCATTTGTGCAGTTTCTGATTTTCCTACGTCTAGTCTTCCAAATTATGTTGTCGCACCAGTTGCTACGTGATGTTATTCTTGAATCACTTAATCCTCCTAATTACTTCTTTTTGTCTTTTTCTTCATTTTTCTATTTTTATCTTCCTTTTTCTTCTTTTAGCTCCTACTATTTACGATATGTACAAGTCTACTTACTCCGTTGCAACTATTGAAAGTTAGTAGGTCAACTATCCCTATACATTTTCAATTGACTATCATTCATCATTCCTTGCACTTCTTTTCTTGTTAAGTCTTGCAGTTGTACAACACCTCCATATGTAACAGACTTTATCTAATATGGCCCTAGTCAATGCATTCTAAGCTTCCCTGGTTGCTGTAAGTATTTACTGTCATAGAGGAGAACCAAGTCTCCTTCCTTAAACTTATTCTTCTTGATATTTTTTTCATGCCATGCTTTATCCTTTTCCTTCTGAACCTCTTGATGGAAACCTACCATGATTGTGTCTTCTTCTAATGCCATTAGTTGATCCAATCTTTCTTGCGCTGTGCTATTTTCTGTCATGTCTATGATTGTTGCGATGCACAGACTTGGTATTAAATAATCTAAGGGAAATACTGCCTCCTATCCATATACCAATATAAATGGTGTTTTTCCTCTTAATTTCTTGTATGTAGTTCTATAATCCCAAAGTGTTGTTGGTACCTTCAAATCCCAATCATCTACATTTACATTACAAATCTTTGTCAAGGAATTCTCCAAAATCTTGTTGAAGGATTCCACGGTGCCATTTTCTTGAGGGTGGTAAGGAGTACTCTTCTGGTAGTATATATTAAACTCTTCAAGAATATCCTCAATTGTATTATTGATGAAGTGGGTCCCCTGATCACTCATCAATATCCTTGGACAACCAAATATTTTCAGTACATTCTCAAATAAAAAATGTGTTGCAATCTCTGCACTGCAATCCTTTATTGGTGTTGCCTCTTCCCATCTCCTTAAGTATTATGTTGATGTAATAATGTATATGGCTCCATTTTCTTTCTGGTGGATTAATTGGACGTACAAAATCTATTTCCCATTTATCGAACACTTGTAAAGTAACATGTGGTTTCAGTGGCATCTCATCCCTCCTGGATGACTTCCCAACTCTTTGAAAAATATCACACTTATGATAGTATTCCTTTGAATCCTTATGAACTGTGGGCCACCGTAATATTGTGTGAAATACCTTCTACATGGTATATTTGCATGTGTAGTGTCCTCCTACAATTCCTTCATATTCTTCTGCCAAAATAATGGTCTTTCATGCTCCATAACACATATCCTCAAGATGTTATCTACTCCAAGTTTTTATAAATGATCTACAATCAACTGATAATATGTAGCTATGAACAACAAATTTTTCTTAAGTGCAGTTGTAAATTCTCTTGGTGCAAATCCTGTACTCAAAAACTCAATAATGTCAGCAAAATATTCATCTACAATTTTTACTGAAAACAATTGTGCATCTGGGAAGTTGTATTCCAAGTTACTAGGTTCTTCTCCATTTCTTATCATAGATAGGTGATCCAGTCCTTCATTCAATATTCCAGGCTTCACCACAACTTTAAAGTAAAATTCTTGAAATAGTAACAACCATCTGCATATCCTTCCCCCCAAAACTAGCTTATTAACTAAGTATATCAGTGTTGAATGATTTGTAAACATCTTAAAGTGTTGTCCCAACAATTAATGTCTGTATTTATACAAAGAGTACACCATTGATAATCCTTCTCTTTCTGTAGTTTTGTAGTTTTTTTCTTAATATGACAACTTTCTGCTTGAAAATGCAATAAGGTGATCTATATCACCTTCTCCTAGATGTGTTAATACTTCTCCTAATGCAATTGCATATGCATCTACATGCATATGAAATTCTTTATCTCGATATGGAAATACTAAAATTGGTGCAGTAACCATCTTCTCCTTCAAAATATCCATACTCTTCTCGCATTCATCATTCCATTGGTACTCTATATCCTTTTTCAACAACTTCTCCATTGGCGCAGTAAGTTGTGCATATCCCCTGATGAATTTTCAGTAATACCCTATATGGCCCAATTTACTCTTCAACTAGCTCACTGACATTGGTGGTGGGAAGTTAACTATGAAAACAATTTTAGCAGGATCAGCCAGTAGACCTTGTTTACACACCACATGCCCTAACAAAATACCAAAAGGTGCACTGAAAATACACTTCTTAATATTTAATGAGATCTGACATTGTCTGCATAGATCCAACATCATCCTTAATACTTCAACATGAACTTTCTGCAAACTGAACATTGTCCAGTCATCCAAGTAAACCTTCAATAACTTGTGAATAAAGTCCTTAAAAGTTGCTACTACTACCCTTGAAAAAATGGTTGGTGAATTCTTGAATCCAAATGGAATAACTATATACTGAAATGAGCCCCACTTTGTAGAAAATATTGTCTTGTGTCTATCTTCTGGCACAATCCTTATCTGATGATAACCTGGAAATCCATCTGTAAAAGAATAAGATTCTTGACCCCCTACGTTCTCCAAAACTTTGTCTATAAAAGAGGTAGGAAAGGGATCATGTAGGAAGGCATCATTCAACTTTCTAAAATATACACAAATATCGATCTCTCCTTGCTTATTTTCTTGCATCACCATGGGATTGATCCACTCTGAATCTTCTACAGGTTCTATAACACTAACTTCTAGCATCTTGTCAATTTATATCTTTACCCTATCTTTGTATATTGGATTCAATCTGTACGGTCTCTTTCTATCTTTACCCTATATTTATATCTTTACCCTATTTTACATAGGTCTTGCTTATGGTTTCAATGGGATTTTCATCTCTCCTATCTCTCCTGCTAACCCCTTCATCTCTAAAAATGTTGTTGGAAATAAGTCACTATATTCGTGTAGTAATTATGTGATCCTCTCTATTGTATGATGATCCCAATAATCTCCAATACTAGACATCTTTGGGTTATCTACAGTTCCAATGTTGACCTTCTTAATCTTTAAAGGTGTAGCATAATCTTCTGAGTCCAGTTTGAGACCTTCTACATCCCTTTATCCTTCTACTTATGGGATATGGATGTTGTCTGGATTATCTTCTTCGGGTTCTTATGCTTTTGCTACATGATAAAAGTGTATCAATTGTTTAATTGTCTCACTAGCATGCCTCTAAGATGATGGATTTATTTCAAACTATTGTTCTTCAAATATCTTGTCTCTTACCACTTTTAGAACTGTAGCAATCTATGGACTATCATGCTCAAAAGCAAATGTAACTATAAAGCTCTGATGTATTTCTTCTTAGTTGGCAATTTCTCTATGTTGTTCCTGTTATGTGTATGAGTTCTTCGGAATGCCTTATAGTGTGTGAATAAAGTTGTGTGTCCATTCTTCTATTGGTACTAATCTCCATTGAACTATGCACTTGTCACATACCCACTACCATAATCAAATTTTCGTTGGTTTCTGCCGAATCAGAGCCTCCGAATTACCTACGGAGGCCTAGCGCAAGCTAGCTCTTTCTCTCTCTCTGCTCCCATGTGATCACAGATCAAATAATTTGTGGTGCCTCTTTGTATTTCGCGCCTCGGCGCTACAATGATGTTGAATCGTTCGACTCTGCAACCGTCGAACCCCGGTAGGGTTAGCAATTGGCCAATAGGGACGAGTCCCTACAGGGTTGGAAAGTGGCCATTAGGAACGGCCCTGTTGCGCGGGTGAGCAGAGTACAGGTGGCGAGAGGGGAAACATGACACAGTGGGCGGCGTGATAGGATATGGGTCCCACTTCACACGCCACACCATTCCGGACCCCCCCCATTAAAGGCAGAATGGCAAGGGGGGTCTAGAATTTGCCTGAGTACCGTTGATCAAGGCGAACAAATCTTGACCGTTCAAGAGTTGCGCGTTCGATTCTGGACCCCCCCCTCACTGCTAAAGGTAGAACAATAAGGGGGCTCTGGAATGAAGCCTCAGCGATAGATCTGGGCGGGTGGACTTTGGTCGTTCAAATCTGCTCGCCACTTACCTTAAGGCGCATCCGCGCCCCAGCTTAAAGTTGACGTCTCTCCCCCACATCTGACGGTCATTATAGACCATGAGATTCTTTGAAGGAATCTCGTCCATTCATCGGGACTTAACCACATGCTAACATCTCGATATTTATAAGTCAGGATTTATCAAGGAAAGAGCCCGACCTCTTGTCAACGAAACTCCTGAATCCCCGATTCATGATTTCCCAAAATGGGTAATCTCTCAACACGTATCCTCCCGAAATCGGACGGTCTACGACTGCTCCAGGGTTTCCACCATGGAACATCCCGATCTCTCGTCATCAGAACTCCCGAGTTCCTGATTCTCGATTTCCCGAAATGGGTAATCTCTCGACCCGTAGCCTCCCGAAATCGGATGGTCTATGACTTCTCTGGGGTTTCCACCATGGAACATCCCGATCTCTCATCCTCAGAACTCTTGAGTTCCCGATTCTCGATTTCCCGAAATGAGTAATTTCTCATGACACGTGGCCTAATTTAATCGGATGACCAAAATCCATTTCGGGGCTTTCTCCCTTATTCACTGGGGGTTTAACCCTTGGGTATGTTGACGGGCAAAATTGACCGTCCGTCAACTGGGAGAGTGGATCCGGTCCGGGGTTATCTAATAACCCAAGTCGTTTGGGATAACCCACCCTGATGGGTTTAGCGGCTCTGTTAGCCGATCTAAGGTCCTAAGAAAACAAAAGGAAAAACTACTCTAAAATAACTAATCTAACTAAAAATAACTATTAAAACAAACTAAAACAAATCTAACTATTCTATATACAATCTACTATCTAATACTATGCTTACTCTAAGAAATTAAATATCTAACTACTAACAGAAATAAATCTTATTCACAAATGTACAAAATTTACAATTTACAGATTTGTATGAAAACCTGAAAAACTCATTTATATTCTGTCCTAAGACAACGAGAGCTATTGTTTTTTTTTATTTTACAATTTTATGAAAATAAATAAAACAAAAACTAACTAAACTAAACAACTAAAATACTAACTCTAACTACAAATCTAAACTACGCATATATCTAACTAAACTACTTAAATTATACTAACAAATAAACTATTAAATACTAAAAAACAAACTGACCTGAAGGAATGCTCCAGATTTGTCCTGAATGTAATGACTGTCTTAGCTGATCGGAGGGAGGAAACCCGCACCGGATTCTCCAAGAGCTTCTCGTAAACAAAAAGCTTTAATTCTCTTTAAATATGATTACAGGACAAACAAAACATAAAAATTACAGCAATTTTATAATTTATAAATCTTCACAATTAGATAAATCGGTATGCAAAGATCTATACAGAATGATTCAATTAACGAAGAAGAGAAATCTGTGATTCATTAACTGAAACCAAGTAATTTTTGTACTTTTAAAAATAATGAAAGAGATCAGATATGCATAGCATATTAATCAAATCATATCATCCTGCAATAGATTATGATAGCTAAAGTAGTCTATAATCAACTGCAAACTGATATGCAAAAACTTGAAACAGAAGATTGATATATTGAAAGCGAAAGATGTAACAAAACATCAACTCTCGTCTCAGTTTGTATCAGAAATCCATAGCCTGGTTCTCCCACAAGTGAGGATGATCCTTATTACAAAAAATAATAAGTATTTAAAGACCTCCCACAGGGTAAAACATCCCTGTGGAGGTTATCAAAACTGTTTACATAAATCTGGGAAAATATCCCAAGTTTGACTAAACTAACAGCCTAAAAATAAAACTATATCACATAAATATCTCCTAGACTGCCACAGCATGCCCAATGTAATTTGAATGTACCTGAAAGAGGTCAAAAATGGACAAGTTAAGAGGATATTTTGCTGATGAAATTGATAAAAATCTAATCCTAAAAACTAGCTACAGAATCTTGCGATTCTGTAGCTGGTCTAAATCCAACATAGAATCATATTAAACCAATTAAAAAAAAATCAATTAATTAAATTCACACTATTAAACAAATATTGAATCATTTAAATCAAAATTGTTATACTAATTTAAGAGCAAACAATACTAAGATCAATCAAACGAATACAGAGATGCATGTACTCTGTTCCATATGTTATCACGAATTCGGGTATATTGGATAATGGACAGTAATGAAATCGATTCATAACCAATTGAAATCACAAATAGTTTCTTCAGCTATCCACAAGATCACTTCGAATCCAAACCAAATTAATAGGATCATTTTCTCAAATTGATCGCACTATATTAAACATAACAAACGATCCAGGCTATCAGCGAATCAAATCAAAACTGGTATGTAAATTATCACACACGAAATCATAATGGAATCAATCGGTTGATAACAGGGTCTGTAGGAGTTGTCCAATCGTTTGTTATTACTAATTGGGGCAGACAAAATCGATTGGAATTCAACGAAATCATTTGTTGAATTCATTGCAAAACGAACTATTAACCAAATTTTCTCATACAAATTCGACAGAGATAACATATGTTAATCTGAGTTTAACGAACTCATTTTGAAAATTAAAATCAACAGAGTACCATCCAATCTATTTTCGATACGGATCCAACTCATAAAAACGATCATGCTAACTCAAGATATGCAACAATTCAATCAAAACAAGAGCAAATCGAACAGTTTGAGTTTGACACGGCCGTTATGAATCAACACAAATCCACAATTATAGTGAATAGATCTTCGACACGAACCAAATGAGAATATCGATTCCACAGAGAATAGAGTCATTTTTTCCAAATCGAAATCAAATAGAGTTGTTTTCCTGATTTAGAAGATTACATCATATTTATTAGACCAATCGTTAAAAACGACGCATAACATTTTAAAGGTTTACAACAAATCAAGCCCATGACATCGTTCCAAAATCAAACCATAAAAACTTAATCAAAGCCGATATGATCCAACCACAACAAACTCATACCAAATCAAAACATATTCGTGCTCTGATTTTAGCATAAAAATCTTCTGTACAGATCAGATACAAACAAAATCCAAGCAAAAGCAAACTTCATTGATCACATTAATTCAAACTAACCGAAATTTTCTGAAACGAATTCTACCAAGTCAAAACCAATCGATCGCTTCTATTAAGCTAAGAACGACAAAATCGCATACCAAAATCATAACCATATTCGATTTTATAACCATTTTGATAATCAAACCATGACAAAATTATTTCGAATACTAAACTGACTTATCAAAACTCAAAAACCAATTCATTATATTAATCCAAGCAATTGACAAAACGAAATTGATATCGAAATTCATACCTGGATAATCAACAAACAACTTGGTCATGAAAGTTTGGAATTGACGAAGGCTTTAGCCGATTCGACATTCCTAAATACGATGGAACCAGTTGTTTTCTGCTTCTTATCATTAACATGAAGCTTGTCCCTTTGGCTTGTCAACACTGTAACTTGGTTTTCCAACAATTTGATCTTCGACTGTAAAAAGGGAATGTCGGTATAGTAGTGTTCCAGCCACACATCACATTGGTCGCATGACGACTTCCTGGGCTTCGAAATTGTAGGTGAGGGTTTGTTTAAATCGCCGAGGGTTTCGTTAGGTAGCTTGATCCCTGGGTAACTAGGGTTGTCCCTTAGGCAAGGGGTTAAATTAGAAACGAAGTCATAGGGTGGCTCAGAGCACAGACCTTGGGAATAAGGATACTCACTAGCTAGGAAGCGTTCGATGTCAGAGTCTGAGTCTTCACTAAGGATTATGGGCTTCTACTCAGCATTTGGCTTAGGTTTATTCCGAGCCAGTCTCGATATAAGTCGAGCATTCTTTTTACCTTTTCCGTCGACAGTAGGGTTACCTTTAACCTTTTTACTCACAGGATTTTTTATAGCCTCAACCTTGTCTACTAAGACATCGGGTAGGTCGATATCAGGGTTGACCGAGGGTTTGGGAGAGGGAAATAGGACATGGAAAGGCACGGGTGGCCCAACCTTAGTTTCATTAACCACAAGCTTGTCAATTTGGACAGGATCTGTATCAGCAAAACCATTTCGAGAGATAAAATCTTGCCAATTATCACCGTGGAGGTTTAAGTGGTGAACAATGATGAGTCTGATTAGGCCATGGTGAAACAAGCTACTATCGACCTTCTCTCATTTAAACCTCTTAGCCATTTTATAAAGACTACACTGGAAATAAAACATCATATTCAATGGATAACCCATGAAATTCATTAACAGTCGAAGGTGATAAAGAAAAACCAGTCCATACCGACCCTCACAGGTCACGAATTATTTAACCACCATCAAAAGATCATGCCACCTTGGTTTAAGCATGGAAATGGGCATACCTCTGTCACAGGATTTGACCTTCCGCGAGACGAACAATAACAGCCATGGCACCTCCTCAACTTTAGAGTTCTTAAACCATCGTTGGCCCATGGCTGCTAATCATGTGGCGGAGCTAATGAACTCTTCACCGATTTCAAGCTGAATGTCACCTATCTTGGCCCTACACCCATCAAAAGTCAGGGCGAACTGTTGTGAAACAAATAGATTAAAACCCTCAAACCTTTGTACAAACGTGAGCCAACCATTATCTTGTAAATATTTTCGAGCGTTATCGAACAGTAGCCGGGCTTAACTACTGTTTGGCTCAATTCGCACCACTGGTGCCATAGAGCCAAGCATAGGGTAAGTGATGTGAATGAGCCAGGGTTTGAATGTGGCACACATAGGAGCAGAACGCTCGAAGTCTTACCCGATGCTAGCAGAGGTGAAATAGGGATAAGGGTAAGCATTAATGACATCGTGCGAAGGTGGTGGAGCTATTTTTTGTCCATGCAGAATAGTCATTACCATGGTACAACCATCGTCACTTTCAACTATTCAAATTACAACACATATGTGTTACAACTATGCCACTTCAATCAATCAATCAAAACCTTTGGTAAGTGGATAAACCATTCGTGCCATCAAAAGTTATGCCATAGTTTTAAAACCAAACACACAAATCGAAACCAATACCAAGTGTTGTATGAAACGATTCACACCAAGGGTTTAAACCATAACACTAATGTTTTTTCATATAATCAATATGCCAAGTGAATTGATCAAATAACATGTAAATCCAATTGCCAATGCATCACAACTCAATCACTCATGAAACGAAACTATATAATCAATCAAAGAGTGTTCAAATGAGTACAGATCAAAAGATTTTTCCAAATGCATAATGATAAGTAAAATGTAAACGCAATGGGCATATCGTCAAGAATGATAACGACAATTCATTGAAGATTTTAATGCAACTTCGAAAGACCAAGTTTTCACGCTTACAGTCGTGAAAAAAAAAATGAAGGTAAGTGTGCAAATAGCGCAAAAAATAAAAGTGTCATTTATTTGAGAATTGCGACGAAAAATTAAGGTTTGCAAAACACTGGTGTAGGCAGCTTATAAGACAGTAGAAAAATGTGAATTGGATGCCAACAATGGAGACACACTGGTAGAAGCAGTTATCTCTTCCAAAATAACAAATTCATATTAGGATAGCAAAGATAATTCCAACTCAAAAATAACAACCAGAAAATCGTATAAACATCATCATTAACCAACTATTCCAACAGTGTTTTAAAAGATGAAAACAGATAACAGTTTTAAGACCAGCTAGTCACGATATTAAAGATAAAATCTCCAATACTGTTGACAGAGCCACTACTGTCAGTAGGCGTCCATAGCCTCAACAGAGTTTCCATTTAACCCACTCTAACATCTGTATCCTGCCAAGAAGTTCTAGATCAGAATAAAGGACATTAATAGGTTTCTTATTTGCAAATTTTCATATACCCGACATTGCTTCGTGTTAATGTTTATGCCATTATTATATTTCTTTTCATTTCATAAAGATAAGAGCATAATAAGAACAAGATCACTGAGAAATACACATCCACAAGAGACACAGCATTTATCCTAGGAAACCCTCTAGGGGAAGAAAACCCAGCAAAAACTTCCTTATCATAAATAGCTTATACAATGTTCAAGAGATAACTCAACCAATACAGAAAAGTCCTCCTCAAGAGATGTGCCACCCTTCTTCTCTTCTCACCAACTTGAAATTGCAGCTTGCCTCATAAGAGAATGAGCAAGTGAAGTGTGTCTAAGAAGTGAGGCGTTGTCCTCTTATTTATATCAATATGGCACGTGTGAAGAGTCACCATCTGGCAGGGCCGACCTCTCACTCTGGGTGGGTAAACCCACCTTTAATTAATTATGGCCCTTTCATTATAACTGTTGGGACCGACTTCTTATTCTGCACTTTGTAATTGTCCGATGACCAATCCGCAAAAGGGGATTTGGTCCTTATACAATTACCGACTTGATTAATCCTCAATGGGGATTAATATAATAACAATAATAATTATAATGACATGATTAATCCTCAATGGGGATTTAATCCAATAATAATAATAACATGATTAATCCACAATGGGGATTTAATCCAATAACAAAATAATAAGAA
>ML815334.1:54520-69349 GCA_009831015.1 Picea engelmannii
ACACAACATTTATCCTGGGAAACCCTCTAGGGGAAGAAAACCCAGCAAAAACTTCCTTATCATAAATAGCTTATACAATGTTCAAGAGATAACTCAACCAATACAGAAAAGTCCTCCTCAAGATATGCGCCACCCTTCTTCTCTTCTCACCAACTTGAAATTGCAGCTTGCCTCATAAGAGAATGAGCAAGTGAAGTGTGTCTAAGAAGTGAGGCGTTGTCCTCTTATTTATATCAATCTGGCACGTGTGAAGAGTCACCATCTGGAAGGGTTGACCTCTCACTCTGGGTGGGTAAACCCACCTTTAATTAATTATATCCCTTTCATTATAACTGTTGGGACCGACTTCTTATTCTTCACTTTGTAATTATCCGATGACCAATCCGCAAAAGGGGATTTGGTCCTTATACAATTACTGACTTGATTAATCCTCAATGGGGATTAATCTAATAACAATAATAATTATAATGACATGATTAATCCTCAATGGGGATTTAATCCAATAATAATAATAACATGATTAATCCACAATGGGGATTTAATCCAATAACAAAATAATAAGAATGCTCTTCGCAGTTACATTATTTCAACACTTCGTTGCCAGCGGGCCTGTTCAGTACCCCGGCGAAGTTGTCTTGGCATCATGCATGCATTTACCCACTGCTAGCAGACCTGTTCAGCATCCCGGTGGGTTTACAAGCACTTCCCACAGCTCTATTAATAATTCATTTTGTTTTGTTTTTCTTCGAAGATAGATAGTCGAGCGGGGTGATGCTGAAAATCATGATATTTTAACATATTTTTTTAGACCTCATCAGAATTTTTAGAACTGTCCTTTATTAAGATCCAGAGATGTTTCATTTACAAAAACAACTTCCTAAGGCAGGGAGACATCTCCTGATTCATTCCCTTAAGGAATAGGGACAGCGTAAAAAGATAATAGATGATCATGACGATATTTAATTAGAGATCGAAATCAGTCAACTTCTTTCAAACAACAAACTTTTTTCCAATCACAGATATAAATTTCAGAAATATACCATTGATGTTTATACACTTTTCTTAGCAGTTATTTCAGCGAAGGAATTTTCTTTTTTCTTTATCTGAATAGCTCAGTACACAGGTATGTGTATTTCCAAAAACACAAACTGATAAATTCAAGGGAAAAAATCAAAAACAAAAGAAAACGAAAAAAGAAAACAGAAGCAAAATATGTACATAATATACAAGGGTTGTCATCAAGCAAAGTATATTTTCAGGGCTTGGCCATTCAATGGATAGGTGTCAAGCTGTCCTTCTAGATTTTGCAATCGAAAAGAACTGGGACCCAACTTTTCAGCAATTAAAAACGGTCCAAGCCACAAGTTTTGAAATTTTGTGTGCTCTCCCTTTCCCTCATGTGGTTTGTCCCATTTCAAGATGAGGTCACCTACTTCAAAATTCCTATCAGAAATAGAGTTAGAATCGAACCAGCTTTTAACAAATAGTTGATGTTGATCTAACTTACATTTAGCTTGGGCTCTTACCTCTTCTAGCTTCATCAAAGTGTTAATTCGGTTTTCCAAAGGGGGACAATCTTCTTCTTGGATTTTCTGCGACAACTGTAGCGAAGGAAGAAGAATGTGAGGGGGCAAAATTGCTTCTCTGCCATAAACGAGAAAAAAGGGGGAGTTACCTACAGCATCTTTTGGTGTTACCCTATCATCCCACAACACGTTTAGCAGTGCTTTGTGCCAATTTTTGTGATTTTCAACCACCGTTCTCTTGATGATTTTAATCAAGTTCTTGTTTGTCGATTATGCCAATATGTTTCCCTAGGGGTAATACCTAGCAGAATACTTCAATTTAATTCCTTTTTCCAAAGCGAACTCACTCATATCAAGAGAGGAAAAGTAAGAAGCATTATCGAATACTAAACAGTCTGGGATACCAAAACGAGTGATAATGTTCGAATTTAGAAAGGCAATTACCTGACTGGTGTTGACGGTTGTCAACGCAGCAGCTTCAGACCATCGGTTAAACTAATATGTGGTTGTCACAATAAACTAGTGTTATTGTGAGGACAGGGGGTTGATTGTACCTATGATATCAAGGCTCCACTGCTGAAAAGGAGAATCTACTGAAACGGGCTACAAAGGAAAGGCTAGTTTTTGTAACCACCCCGATGCTTTATGACAAATAATACACTTACGACACAAGGCATGGGCATCTCTAAAAAGCGTGGGCCAGTAATAACCGGCTCTTAAAACCTTATGGGCAGTGGTGTCACCACCAAAATGACCACCATCTTCTCCTGCATGCAACTCTAGCAAGACTTTTTCTGCTTTGTCTTTTTCAAGACAACGCATCAGTACGTCGTCAAAACTCTGACGAAATAGGATACCATTAACTAGATGAAAGGAGGAAGACTTTAATCTCAACGCTCTTCTTTTAGCAGGATCCAGGTGATGGGGGGCTGACCCATGTTCAAGACAGAATCTTATATCTTCATACCAAGGACTGATAGGATTTTGTGTGCAACAGATTAAATTTTGATCGTGTTGTCCTAGGTTTGACGTATCGCTTTCTTCTTGCTGTCCAGTTGTTGAATCAGAAACTAACTTGCATAACCCTTTTCCTCTCACTATATGAGCTGGGGTGATTTCTAAGTCATACTCCTGCAAGGAGGTGACCCAGTTAGCCCTCTTTTCACCTAGTTCCTTCTGCACTAACAGGTTCCTGATGGCTGGGTAGGGGACAATGACTTTCATCCTAAACTTCAAAAGATAGGACCGGAAGTGTTTGACTGCTTTGAAAATAGCATAGGCTTGTCGATCCACCGTTGGGTAATTAAGTTAAGCGCCTTTGAAAGTAGAGCTCATAAAGGAAATGGGTACTTCATTGTTCTCGGCATTCTTTTGAGTTAAGATGGTGGCATAGGAACGGTCAGAAGCAAAAGTGTAGAGTGTAAAGTCTTGAGAAAAATCGAGGCTCATGAGAGACGGAGCGTTTATTATGGCCTTATTTATTGCATTAAAAGCTTGATTTTCTAGGGGTCCCCGGTGATATTGGGTGTCTTTCTTAATTAGGTTCTGTAAAGGCCGGACCATTTCGGAGAAGCTGGGGACAAATCTTCTCACAAAGTTAATCTGGCCTAAGAAAGAATGCATATATTTTTTGGATGTAGGAGGGGGAAGTTTTGCAATGACTTGAGTCCTTTCGGGGTCGATAATCATCCCTTCACTTGACACAATAAATCCCAAGAGTTTACCCTGTTCTACTACAAAGATGGATTTTTTAGGATTCAAGGAGATGTCATATTTACGACATCGTTGTAGAACGGCTCGTAAGTGAGCTAGATGATCGGTTTTGTTTTTAGAAAAAACGGTAACATCATCTAAGTAAACTACAATGGACTGATTTATTAAGCCTCAGAAAGCAATGTCCATTGCTCTCTGGAAAGTGGCACCAACATTAATCAATCCAAAGGGCATTTTTCGATAAGCATAAGTGCCCCACGGGGTACGAAAGGTAGTTTTAAGTTGTCTGGTGGAGACATCAGGACTTGGTTGTACCCCAAGAAACCATCCAGCAAGGATAGCCTCTCAGAACCAAATACCTGTTAAAGGCTCTGTTCCATGGGTGGGACAGGGTAGTTGTCTTTATCAGACGCTCTATTAAGGTTGCGGAAATCGACGCAGAGTCGGATTTCCCCACTTTTCTTTCGGACTGGGACAAGGTTAGAAACCCATTGAGTGTGCCTAACAGGAAAAATTATCTTAGCATTTAGGAGATTATTCAATTCTTTTTGAATGGTCGGTTCGAGCTTAGGGTGCATTTTTATCAATTTTTGTTGAAAGGGTAAGGTTTGAGGCTTCATAGGAATGACATGTTGTATGATGTTAGGGTCGAAAGTTTTAAGGTCATCATACGTCCATGCAAAGACATCTTTAAATTCTTTGAACAATTTAATAAAGGCAACTTTTTCTTGTTCAAAACATCATACCCCTAGATTAATGCACTGCGGATTGTCCTTAGTTCCTAAGTTTACTTTTTCGTATGATAATGAGGAACTATTGGTTTTACAGTTGACCAACTTTTTAAATTTATCTTGAAGATCGTAAAACTTCTCTAATCTAACTACAGATTTAGGGATCGAATTTACCATATCTGATGAAGATTCAGGATTTCTCAGATCTGGTATTACCGTGAAATCACGCAAATTGTCGTCGTGTGTGTGTTCGTCTATCACCGCGCCTTGAAAGGTTTATTCCATGTGCAAAAAGTTAATAATCTGTTGATCGTCGTCAAATACTCTCCAGTTCATGATGTTGTCGGGAATGGATGGTCGGAACAACAGATCGACAGAGAATGCATCAGGGGACAAGCCTTCTGTAGGAAAGAGTTTAGAAGCTACATTAGCTAATAAATCTTCTTCAGAATTATTCAATCTGGGAATAGAATTTATATTGAAAGCAACAAATTTATTCATTAAATTACATACCTCGGATTGGTAGATTTTGAGATGTGGAGACAGACAGTGGATAGAATCTCTTACCTGTCTAACCACTATTTCGGAGTCGCCAAAGACGGTCAAATTTTGAATATTCATATCTAAAGATTTTTTGAGACCTTGCAGTAAAGCCTCATATTCTGCAGTATTGTTAGTACATTCAAATTCCAACCTACATGCAATCAATGTTTTGTTACCTGCCGGATCGATAATAACGTAGCCTGCTCCAGCTCCTTCTTTGGACTTTGACCCGTCAAAATAAAGAGACCAAATTTGATTTCCATCGGGTACATGAGACCGTTGCGTGGAAGTTGTTGCCTGCATATATGCTACAATCTCGGACTATTGTTCAGGATTGGTGATAGGTGAAGCCTCGGCCATGAAATTGCCAAAGAAGGTGTCCATCCCTTGTACTTCCGGTCAATCGGTAGAAGGTGTAAATGGTTCGTTGGGATCGTTCAAATCTGTGACCGTGAACTTAAGGTAGCGTTCAAAATTTACCTCGATCTTATTAGGCTTGTCGTTCTCTAGAAGCCATAGGTGAGACCAAGCTGTCGCTAAATAGCCGTGTAGTTGATCCAACCAGTCCCTGCTTAAAAACAGACCATACACTTCTGGAATATCCACAACAATTATATCAATGACTTGATGAACCTTGGGGTTAGATGATAATCTTATAAGCACATTCTTTAGTTCGCCTATAACTTTAACATTGGTCCGATCAAGTTGTATGATTTTTAAGGTGGAGGGTTCAACTTCGGCGTTAATCTTCTGGCATACAGACCATGGCATCACATTGGATGACACTCCTGAGTCTACCATACAATTGTGCACATTTCTATTAAAGATTTCAAAAGTTAACAAAAATGGAGGTACATTTTTGTGAGTACTAAGGGTAGTAGTTTGTGGCTTTTTACTCGCAGTTTCTAAAGCTACTTTATCTGCATTATTTACATTATTTACAGGAAGTCTTCCTTTATCTTGAGGATCAGGATTGTTTTTAGTGGAAGTCTTCTAAGGAACTTTGTTCTGCACAACCTTGTTACCATTAGAATTACCATCTTTGCCATTCTCTGAGATATTTTGTAACATTTTTTGTAGCAAAAATGGAAATTTCAATAACTCATAAACAGAAATGTTAGCTCTCAACTTTTTAAGATCTTCAACTACATCATAATCTAAGTTGGGGTTCACATTACTCTGTTTGGTCTCAGCTGGTTTAGATTGCTTTGAAGGCGAAGTTGTAGTGTTTTCGGCAGAAGGTTTGTTGGTTGTCTTACTCCTAGTATTATAAGGATGAACCATCTCGAAGTTAGCTTGAAAGATGCTATCCGAGAAGTGTCCAAAAATGTTTTGAGAAGATTCTTCTTCTTGAACTGTGTCTTGTTCAACTACTTCCTCAGGAATCTCAGGAGGCATCAAGTTATCTTGGGCTTCTAGAATTGTTTGAAGGGCGCATTGCAGACTTTCTAGATTAAGGCCTTCAGTGGTTGGATTAGGTCGGTTGGTGGGAAAAGGCTTCTGGAACGAGGGCTTGTAAGGTCCTTTGCTCGAAGAAGCTTCTTCGGTCATCCTTTTTAGGTCTATAACTTGATTTGACAGTTTTTGAACAACTTTAGTTAAGTTTTCTAAATCAGAGCTTTCAGGTTGTGTTTTACTTTGAGTAGGTCTGGGGAGGATTTCGATCTTCTTTTTGGAAAAAGAACTAGTCTCAGTTTCGTTGCTAGTAGAGTCTTTAAGACTAAGTATGTATTTTTCAATCTGGCTGGCCTCCTCGAAGGCTTCTAACAATGTGGATTTCTTAGATCATTTAACCCAAATAGCTATACTTTGATGCATAGCTTTAGTGTAGTATGCTATTATAAGACTCTCGGCAGGCATGGAATCCGTAGGGATTCGGTTTTTAAGTGTTAAGAATCTTTGATTAAAGTCTTTAAATTTTTCTTTTGGGTTCATTCTTAAGCTAGAAAGGTCCATGACCAAGACTTCTGGAGGCTTACCGTCTCCAAACTTTTCCAAAAAGCATGACTCAAACTTTTCCCAAGACACGATGGTATGGGGTTACTGGGCAAAGTACCATGTAGATGCATTACCCTCAAAAGTATAGGGGAACAACCTACAGACAACATCTTCATGTTCGACATTGCAGAGTCTTATGGCTAACATAAACTTTTTAATGTGATCTTTTGCGATCTGTTTTGAGTCAGGGTCAAACTTGGGAAGCCATTTCTCCGGTTGTTTAGGTAAAGGATGTTGAGCTCCAGGTACAACTATGGCATCCCGATCAAGCCAAAGTCTAGCAGGGTTGTTCTGATTTGCCATTGGTGTAGTGGGTGTGGAAGGCTGAGAAGGGGAACTACCAATGTCAGAAGAATCTCCTCCAGAAGAGGAAGGAGATGATGGAGGTGGTTAAGGAGGTATCCCAGATCCTCCTACAGCAGGATTTAGGTTTGGATATGTAGGATTCACGGTGAGATTAGTGCCTCCGCGTTGTTCTCTGATATCAGAGAAGTCTAAAGGTTGGTCCAACGAACGGTTTGGTTGCCTCAAACGGGCTAAGGCACTATGATTTCTTATAAGAGATTGACGGACAATCTCTTGTATGTCACCACCTGCAGGATTAGGGGTTACTGGCTCAACTGTGATCCGTGGATCATCGGTTGAAGTGGTTTTTGTTTGAGGGGGAATATTATCATTCGAATAGCTTCTAGTCACTATAGGTGAGCTATTAGGTGGTGGAGGAGTCTTACGACCGCCTCGTGCCATTAATTAGTTTCAGGCCCTCCTTCTAGCGCCATTTTTTGATGGGCGAAATTGACCGTCCGTCAACTGGGAGAGTGGATCCGGTCCGGGGTTTTCTAATAACCCAAGCCGTTTGGGATAACCCATCTTGACGGGTTTAGCGGCTCTGTTAGCCAATCTAAGGTCCTAAGAAAACAAAAGGAAAAACTACTCTAAAATAACTAATCTAACTAAAAATAACTATTAAAACAAACTAAAACAAATCTAACTATTCTATATACAATCTACTATCTAATACTATGCTAACTCTAAGAAATTAAATATCTAACTACTAACAGAAATAAATCTTATTCACAAATGTACAAAATTTACAATTTACAGATTTGTATGAAAACCTGAAAAACTCATTTATATTCTTTCCTAAGACAGCGAGAGCTATTGTTTTTTTTTTATTTTATAATTTTATGAAAAGAAATAAAACAAAAACTAACTAAACTAAACAACTAAAATACTAACTCTAACTACAAATCTAAACTACACATAAATCTAACTAAACTACTTAAATTATACTAACAAATAAACTATTAAATACTAAAAAACAAACTGACCTGAAGGAATGCTCCAGATTTGTCCTGAATGTAATGATTGTCTTAGCTGATCGGAGGGAGGAAACCCGCACCGGATTCTCCAAGAGATTCTCGTAAATGGAAAGTTGTAATGCTCTTTAAATATGATTACAGGACAAACAAAACATAAAAATTACAGCAATTTTATAATTTATAAATCTTCACAATTAGATAAATCTGTATGCAAAGATCTATATAAAATGATTCAATTAACGAAGAAGAGAAATCCGTGATTCATTAACTAAAACCAAGTAATTGTTGTACTTTTAAAAATAATGAAAGAGATCGGATATGGATAGCATATTAATCAAATCATATCATCCTGCAATAGATTATGATAGCTAAAGTAGTCTATAATCAAGTGCAAACTGATATGCAAAAACTTGAAACAAAAGATTGATATATTGAAAGCGAAAGTTGTAACAAAACATCAACTCTCGTCTCAGTTTGTATCAGAAATCCATAGCCTGGTTCTCCCACAAGTGAGGATGATCCTTATTACAAAATATAATAAGTATTTAAAGACCTCCCACAGGGTAAAACATCCCTGTGGAGGTTATCAAAACTGTTTACATAAATCTGGGAAAGTATCCCAAGTTTGACTAAACTAATAGCCTAAAAATAAAACTATATCACATAAATATCTCCTAGACTGCCACAGCATGCCCAATGTAATTCGAATGTACCTGAAAGAGGTCAAAAATGGACAAGTGAAGAGGATATTTTGCTGATCAAAATGATAAAAATCTAATCCTAAAGACTAGCTACAGAATCTTGCGATTCTGTAGTAGGTCTAAATCCAACACAGAATCATATTAAACCAATTAAAAAAAACTCAATTAATTAAATTCACACTATTAAACAAATATTGAATCATTCAAATCAAAATTGTTATACTAATTTAAGAGCAAACAATACTAAGATCAATCAAACGAATACAGAGATGCATGTACTCTGTTCCATATGTTATCACGAATTCGGGTATATTGGATAACCGACAGTAATGAAATCGATTCATAACCAATTGAAATCAAAAATAGTTGCTTCAGCTATCCACAAGATCACTTCAAATCCAAACCAAATTAACAGGATCATTTTCTCAAATTGATCGCACTATATTAAACATAACAAACGATCCATGCTATTAGCGAATCAAATCAAAACTGGTATGTAAATTATCACACACGAAATCATAATGGAATCAATCGGTTGATAACAGGGTCTGTAGGAGTTGTCCAATCGTTTGTTATTGCTAATTTGGGAAGACAAAATCGATTGGCATTCAACGAAATCATTTGTTGAATTCATTGCAAAAAGAACTATTAACCGAATTTTATGATACGAATTCGACAGAGATAACATATGTTAATTTGAGTTTAACGAACTCGTTTTGAAAATTAAAATCAACAGAGTAGCATCCAATCTATTTTCGATACGGATCCAACTCATAAAAACGATCATGCTAACTCAAGATATGAAACAATTCAATCAAAACAAGAGCGAATCAAACAGTTTGAGTTTGACACAACCATTATGAATCAACACAAATCCACAATTATAGCGAATAGATCTTCGACACGGACCAAATGAGAATATCGATTCCACACAGAACAGAGTCGTTTTTGCCAAATCGAAATCAAACAGAGTTGTTTTCCTGATTTAGAAGATTACATCATATTTATTAGACCAATCGTTAAAAACGACGCATAACATTTTAAAGGTTTACAAAAAATCAAGCCCACGACATCGTTCCAAAATCAAACCATAAAAACTTAATCAGAGCCGATATGATCCAACCACAACAAACTCATACCAAATCAAAACATAGTCGTGCTTTGATTTTAGCATAAAAATCTTCTGTACAGGTCAGATACAAACAAAATCCAAGCAAAAGCAAACTTCATTAATCACATTAATTCAAACTAACTGAAATTTTCTGAAACGAATTATACCAAGTCAAAACCAATCGATTGCTTCTATTAAGCTAAGCACGACAAAATCGCATACCAAAATCATAACCATATTCGATTTTACAACCATTTTCATAACCAAACCATGACAAAATTATTTCGAATACTAAACTGACTTATCAAAACTCAAAAACCAATTCATTATATTAATCCAAGCAATTGACAAAATCAAATTGATATCGAAATTCATACCTGGATAATCAACAAACAACTTGATCATGAAAGTTTGGAATTGACGAAGGCTGTAGCTGATTCGACATTCCTAAATACGATGGAACCAGTTGTTTTCTGCTTCTTATCATTAACTTGAAGCTTGTCCCTTTGGCTTGTCAACACTGTAACTTGGTTTTCCAACAATTTGATCTTCGACTGTAAAAAGGGAATGTCAGTATAGTAGCGTTCCAGCCACACATCACATTGGTCACATGACGACTTCCTGGGCTTCGAAATTGTAGGTGAGGGTTTGTTTAAATCGCCGAGGGTTTCGTTAGGTAGCTTGATCCCTGGGTAACTAGGGTTGTCCCTTAGGCAAGGGGGTAAATTAGAAACGAATTCATAGGGTGGCTCGAAGCACAGACCTTGGGAATAAGGATACTCACTAGCTAGGAAGTGTTCGATGTCAGGGTCCAAGTCTTCACTAAGGACTATGGGCTTATGCTCATCATTTCGCTTAGGTTTATTGCGGGCCAGTCTCGATATAAGTCGAGCATTCTTTTTACCTTTGTCGTCGACAGTAGGGTTACCTTTAACCTTTTTACTCACAGGATTTTTTATAGCCTCAACCTTGTCTGCTAAGACGTCGGGTAGGTCGATATCAGGGTCGACCGACAGTTTGGGAGAGGGCAATAGGACATGGAAAGGAACGGGTGGCCCGACCTTAGTTTCATTAACCACAGGCTTGTCAATTTGGACAGGCTTTGTATCATCGAAACCATTTCGAGAGATAAAAGCTTGCCAACTATCACCATGGAGGTTTAAGTGGTGAACAACGATGATCTGATTAGGCCATGGTGAAACAAGCTACTATAGGCCTTCTCTCATTTAAACCTCTTAGCCATTTTATAAAGACTACGCTGGAAATAAAATGGCATATTCAATGGATAACCCATGAAATTCATTAACATTAGAAGGTGCTAAAGAAAAACCAGTCCATACCGACCCTCACAGGGCACGAATTTTTTAACCACCATCAAAATATCATGCCACCTTGGTTTAAGCGTGGAAATGGGCATACCTCTGTCACAGGATGTGACCTTCCACGAGACGAAAAATAACGGCCATGGCACCTCCTCAACTTTAGAGTTCTTAAACCATCGTTGGCCCGTGGCTGCTAATCCTGTGGTAGAGCTAATGAACTCTTCACCGATTTCAAGTTGAATGTCACCTATCTTGGCCCTACACCCATCAAAAGTCGGGGCGAACTGTTTTGCAACAAATAGATTAAAACCCTCAAACCTCTGTACAAATGTGAGCCAACCATTATCTTGCAAATATTTCCGAGCGTTATCGAATAGTAGCAGGGCTTGACTACCGTTTGGCTCAATTCGCACCACTGGTGCCATAGAGTCGAGCAGAGGGTAAGTGATATGAACGAGCCAGGGTTTGAATGCGGCACACACAGGAGCAGAATTCTCGAAGGCTTACCCGATGCTAGCAGAGGTGAAACAGGGATAAGGGTAAGCATTAATGACATCGTGCGAAGGTGGTGGAGCTATTTTCTGTCCATGCAGAATAGTCATTACCATGGTACAACCACCGGCGCTTTCAACTATTCAAATCACAACGCATATGTGTTACAACTATGCCACTTCAATCAATCAATCGAAACCTTTGGTAAGTGGATAAACCATTCGTGCCATCAAAAGTTATGCCATAGTTTTAAAACCAAACACACAAATCAAAACCAATACCAAGTGTTGTATGAAACGATTCACACCAAGGGTTTAAACCATAACACCAATGTTTTTTCATATAATCAATATGCCAAGTGAATTGATCAAATAACATGTAAATCCAATTGCCAATGCATCACAACTCAATCACTCATGAAACGAGACTATATAATCAATCAAAGAGTGTTCAAATGAGTACAGATCAAAAGATTTTGCCAACTGCATAATGATAAGTAAAATGTAAACGCAATGGGCATATCATCAAGAATGATAACGAAAATTCATTGAAGATTTTAATGCGACTTCGAAAGACCAAGTTTTCACGCTTACAGTCGTGAAAACAAAAACGAAGGTAAGTGTGCAAATAGCGCAAAAAACAAAAGTGTCGTTTATTTGAGAATTGCGACGAAAAATTAAGGTTTGCAAAACACTGGTGTGGGCATCTTATAAGACAATAGAAAAATGTGAATTGGATGCCAACAGGGTATCTCTTGACAGATCCAACAGCTGTCGGGTTTTCCAGCCAAGATCTGACGGCTCAGACAGGTTCCTAACTTGTGTGCTCTCCCACGACTCCCTGGATGTGGAAAGATCAATGGCCTGGATGCTCTCTTGGACCTTGGGGATCTACGGTCCCGACCTCTTCGTTACCCACGAAGACACAGAAAGTCACAGGGGTAAGGCACTTAACATCCTACTTTCTCCTACCGAATCTAACGATCATGAGTGACCATAGATTTCCCGACGGAATCTCGTCCGTCAATCACCACCTATCAAGGTTAAGGCACTTAACTTTCCAGCTTCTTCTTCTTATCTGACGGTCGTGAGTGGCCCCATATCTCCCGACGGGATCTCGTCTTTCGATTCGATACCTATCAGGGATTTCTTAGGGCCTTGCGCCCTCACGTCCTCCTTCCAGGTTCTTGATGATGTTTTCAAGGAGGGTATCTCTATGGGGAGGTTTACCCAGGGTACTATCTAAGGAAGATAATAGTAACTCTCTCCCGAGAACCAGGCGTGAAGTCTGAATTAGATCAGTTTGCATATAAATAACAATTTAAGAGAGCATAAGCCACACGTAGTCTTTCCATATAAACATACAACTACCATTACTGATTAAGACACCAAACAAACATTCTTATAATGAAGTCATTCACAATTTCAAAGCTTATGACCATAAATGTCAGCATACATATATTTCAAGATGTCAAAGGAAAAACACTTATCAGAAAGTAACACCAGGGGTTATGCAACTGTTGAGAGGGTTGCTTATTTCCACCCAACCGCAGGCTCAGGGATTCCCAGCGGATTTACCACTAGCCACCCCCTAGCTGAGACCACGATGTTGTGAGACTGTGTCTCTGTTTGCCAGTGACCAGGAGCGAAGGTTACTCTCCTTCCTCTCTACTATCACCCACTCTGCATATAGCCAGATTTCTCTTCCTCCCCTCGCGTCTACCCCCAATCGCTTCTCCCCACACCTTATCCTCTTGCGAGGTTGCATGTGGCACGATTTCCCTTGTGTTGGTCAGGACTGACGGCTGTAAGGTAGCTAGAGAGGTAGTGGGGGGGCCTAGAGGGCCCATAGTGATAATAGTGGAGGTCATTCAATGTAAGGTGGACTAGGTCCACTATATTATTAAATAAGGCTCACTATGGTATTTAGATATAATAAATGGGTAATTAGATATAATTAATGTAAGAGGGCTTCTTAGAAGGTTCTACTTCTAGAAGATTCCTCCTCTAGAATGTTCTTAGGAGATGATAGCACTATATAAAGGGTTTCAAGCAATGTAATAGGACATGAAGAGAAATATTGTATTTGGAGTGGTAGCTCAATAGGAGGATGCCCCCTCGAAGAGGCAAGTGAACAGGAGAGGATCCCTTCCATAATAGGATCCATTGTACGGTGTTGCCCTACCTTAAGGGTTTGGTAATAATAAAGTGTGGTTTCTTCTATTTTTCTTTGTGGATCTATTGTGTATTCAGTAATTGTGTTGATTATATCTTCATATTTGGTATTGGTTCTTAACAAGTGGTATCAGAGCACTTTCCTTGGCCGGAGTTGTGAAGAATATTGTGATTGTACAAGCAAGGATTGCTTGAGGAGTTTTATCCTTCCATAAGGATTAATATATGGTGTTACCCTACCTCAAGGGTTTTCTCTATTTCTTGTGTTCATGTTATAGTGAATGGTTTATGGTTCATTCTTGGTTATTTATGAAGTATATTTACAGATCTGGTATAGGTACTTAACAAGTGGTATCAGAGCACTTTCCTTGGCCGGAGTTGTGGGCAAATATTTTTTATTTTTGCAGATTTTTTTTTTCGGAGCAGAAAAAAGAGGGTCGTGACATTATCGAAGTTTTTGGTATATTTCGGTGAAAAATTTGCAGAAAAGGGTTGTATATCTGAGTTCCTCTCAGAAAAACACCCAATTTAATAAAAAAAAATCGACCGAAACGGAGTCCGGAAGGTAAAGATATTGAGGTTTTAAATTCTGCAATTTTTCAGGGTTTTTTCTGTGGACGGCGGTGCGATTTGTTTTTATTTATGTAGTATTTGGAGGCCAAATATTCCCAAATAAATTACATATCTAAGTTCCTCTCACAATTTCACCCAATTTCAAAAAAAAAATCATCCGAAACGGAGTCCGGGAAGTGAAGTTATGAGCATTTGCACTTCAACAGTTTTTAGGGTTTTTCCAGAAAACGCCGCGATTTTCTGCCGAAAGTTATTGGGTCTATTTTTTGGGTTTTCAGATGGCTATTTCTTCTCAAAACCTGAAAGAAATTATTGAATCATTCAAAGCCCAATTGTTTCACACATTGGATGAGATATTGGATGTGTTAGCACAAGGCCTCACAGACAACCTCACAAATATCATCACAGATGGCCTCAATGACAGTTTTCGTAGTATTCAAGATTCATTGAACAACATGCAGGAGATATTTCTTATGCAGAGCCTCAGGGATGAATATAATCAGGAAATATATACTTGGTATGATTTTGAGGCAGATTGTGATGATTGGTATATGGATAGTTGTCATTTCTGGGATGACAACCACTTCCATATTTTATTTGATGACTCTACTCCACCTTCTGCA
>ML815334.1:70337-91027 GCA_009831015.1 Picea engelmannii
TGCCTGTCTCATGGCATCCTCCATTTCCCATGTAGCCTCATCTGGGCCAAAATGTCTCCACTGCACCTTTACCTGTGCAATGGTTCGGTTCTGGAGCGGGGTTTCCTTTCTGTCCAATATGCATTGGGGTTCTGGTAGAAATTTTCCCTCCAGTTCCACCTGGATCACAAACCAGTCAATTATATGATTAGCATCATGTACATATTTCTTCAATAATGAAACATGGAAAATATTATGTGCTTTTACTGTGGGAGGAAGTGCTAGCTGATAGGCTACAGGTCCCACTCTCTCTAGAACCTCAAAGGGTCCACAATACCGGGGTGCCAACTTGGCACAAGCTCCTATTTTCAGGGAACACTTCTTGGGCCTAACTCTTAGATATACATGATCTCTCATTTTGAACTCTCTTGGAGTCATCTTTTGGTCAGCATAACTTTTCTGTCGGTTTTGAGCGACCTTCGGATTTTGTTTTATCTGAGTCATTTGTTGTTCCATTTCTTTACACATGTCAGGTCCAAAAGAAATCCTATTTATAGGATTACTCCAGCTTATTGGAGTATTACACGGCCTGCCATAGAGGACCTTGAAGGGACTCATCTTTAAGGATGCTTGGTAGTCGTTGTTGTAGGCGAATTCTACCAATGGCAGGTAGTCTTCCCTTTTCCTGGGTTGATGCATTACATGCATCCTTAACATATCCTCTAATATTTTATTCACTCTTTCTGTCTGTCCGTCGGTTTGAGGGTGATACATGGTGCTAAACAACAATTTGGTCTCTAAACCAGCCATCAATGATTTCCAAAAATTGGAAGTAAATTTTGTGTCTCTGTCAGACATTATCTCTTTCGGCATACCGTGCAGTCTGAATACCTCTTTCATGAATACCTGGGCGATATCTATCACCTTGCAGGTTGATTTGACGGGGATGAAATGAGCAGACTTGCTCAGTTTATCCACCACTACCATAATGGCGTCATTTTGTTTGGTTGAAGTTGGTAATCCAGTGATAAAATCCATGGAGATGGTTTCCCATTTCCATTCTGGGATGGGTAAAGGGTGTAATAGTCCTGTTGGGTGTTGATGTTCTGCCTTAACCTGTTGGCACTCTATGCATTGGGCTAAATATTTGGCTGTGTCTTTCTTCAATCCAGGCCAATAAAATTGTTTCCAGGTGGCAGTGATCATTTTCTGGCATCCTGGGTGACCAGTATATAGTCTTTTATGTAGTTCATCCATAATGAACCTCTTCAAATCGTCACAATTTGGAACATACAGTTTATCTCTGTAAGTGAGCAGACCTCCTTCAGTCATCTGGTAGCCTTCATATCTTACTCTAGAGGGTTCTTGTTGTAGGTACAGGGTCACGGTCTAAACGAAGGGATCTGTCTCTTGTGCATTTCTGATTATATTCTTGACATCTGCCTCGCAGGTACTCACTGCTGCCAGGTGAATTGTTCTCATGCTTCTGCTAAGGGCATCAACCACCCTATTTTATTTCCCTTTAATGTGTTTGATTTCAAAATCAAATTCGCTAAGGAGGGCCATCCATCTAGCTTGTCTGGCATTGAACTTTGGTTGGTCAAACAAATATCACAATCCACAATGATCTTTCATAAGTGCAAATTTTCTTCCCAAGAGGTAATGCCTCCACATTTTCAAGGCATGCACTATGGCAACCAGTTCTAAATCATGAGTCACATAGTTGACTTCATGTTCGTTCAATTTTCGGGATTCATAGTAGATCACACTTCCTTTCTGCATAAGGACTCCTCCGAGCCCTTCCTTACAAGCATATGTGCACACAAGGAAGTCAACTTCTGGGTCAACGATTTTCAACACGGGTGCATGGGTCAGTAGATTCTTCAGGGTTTAGAATCTTTCTTCACATTTCTGTGTCCACAGGAATTTTGTCCCCTTCTTCTGGAGGGTAGTGATTGCACAACCAATCTTGGAGAATCCTTTTATAAATCTCCTATAGTATCCTGCTAATCCCATAAAGGATCTGATGTCTGAGACATCCTTTGGGGTAGGCCATTCCATGATAGACCTGATCTTGTCAGGATCTACTGCCACCCCTTCCTCAGACAAAGCATGTCCCATGTAATGTATTTTCTTCTGAAAGAAGTCACATTTGTTGAATTTAGCATAGAGTTGATGCTCTCTTAGCACTTGGAGCACAAGTCTAATATGCTCTTCATGTTCTTCTCTATTCTTAGAGTAGATTAATATGTCATCAATAAAAACTAGTACAAATTTATCTAAAAATTTACTGAGTACATTGTTCATTAAGCACATGAAAGTGGCAGGGGCATTGGTTAACCCAAATGGAACTACCACAAACTCATAGTGACCATACCGTGTCCGAAAAGAGGTTTTATGGATGTCTTCACCCTTGATTCGGACTTGATGGTATCCCGACCTCAAGTCAATCTTTGAGAAAGTAGACGCACCTCCCAACTCATCAAATAGATCATCGATCATGGGCAAGGGGTACTTGTTCTTTATGGTTACTTTATTGAGTTGTCTATAATCTATGCATAGTCTAAGGGTACCATCCTTCTTTTTCACAAACAGGACTGGTTCTCCCCATGGGGACACGCTGGGTCGAATATAACCCTTATCCATCATTTCTTTCAATTGCAATTTGAGTTCCACTAACTCAGGTGTGCTCATCCGGTAGGGTGTCCTAGACACCGGCACCGCTCATGGTGCGAGCTCTATCGAGAAGTCAATGTCTCTTCTCGGAGGTAGACCCGGTACCTCTTCCGGAAACACATCTTTGTATTCTCTCAGGATAGGGTGATCATCAGGGCTTGGTTTATCACCCTCGATTGTTTTCAACACCTATATTGCATACAGGGGACACCCTTTTCAGCAATACTTTCTCATTTGCAGGGCTGATATTTGCCTCACTGAGACAGGTTTTCGGATCCCTTGAAGGGTTATCCTTTTTCCTTCTTTGCTCACACATTCTAAGGTTTTATGGTAACAGTCCAGTCTGGCTTTATGGGAGGCCATCCAGTCCATACCAATCAACAGATCGTATGATCCTAGGGGTAATACGTTAAGCGTTGCTTGGGTGGGGAATTCACCCAACATTAACTGGCAGACTGGTATGACCTCTGCTACCCTTCTTTTGGTGCCAGTGGCTAACTGTACCAACCATGTCTTGGTTTGTTTTTGTGGCTGTAGTTTACACTTATCAACAGATTTAGGGGCTATATAACTCAAATTTGAACTAGGGTCAATCAAAACAGACACCAGATGGTTTAAAATCATACCTTCTATTTCCACCACTGAAGCTTGGTGGTCAGCTTGGTTATTATCCAATGTTGCATAAATCTGCGGCACACTCCTTGCCACATCATTGACTGTGGTAGCTTCCCGAATGTTATAAACTTTTCGACTGTTCTGTTGTCGGTGTGGACAGCCTCTCAGGATATGCTCTTCTCCACAACCCCAGCATTTCAGAGGTTCTCTCTTTGGGTTATCAGTCTTCACTGGTATAGGTCTAGAAGTTTTATTTCCATCTGATGAGGGAAATTTCTGCTAGAGTACACTCCGGGATGGAAAGTTCATTCTGGGGTTCTTCTTGTAGTTCTTAAATCCTGAGGATTTCATCCCCTTTTTCTGAAATCTCGAACCACTCTTCTGTTTCCAGTCTCCACGAGACTCTGCCCAATGTCCATATTGTTCATGACAATATGTTGCCTTTCGAATAGTGTCTTCTAAGGTATTTGGCTTGTCAAATTCAATTTGGTTCTGATATTCCTTGGGTAGCCCACTGATGAAGAGTTGCACCTTCACCTTCTCTGCCTTGATGTAGGGTACATATCTCAATAAGTTGAGGAATTTGTTGACATATTCCTCTATAGTGAGTTGCCCCAGTTTGAGTTCATAAAACTCTTTAGCCTTCTCGTCAAAATATTTTTCCGATAAATACTTCTTCCGGAAGTACTTCTCAAACTGTTTCCAAGACAGGTCCTCCTCGCGGACCCCTTTCATATTCTTAAGATCTTCCCACCAGATGGAAGTTTTTCTGTTCAGATTGAAAGTGGACACTCAGGCCTTCAAATTCTCTGAAAAATCATGGAATCTAAAATATTTCTTCAGTACAAGTAGCCAGGCCTCGGCTTCCTCTCCCTTCTTTATCTCACCGTCGAAGGAGGGAGGTTTGGCCTTTCTGAATTCCTCAAATTTATGACCCTTGGAAGTCTTTTGCTTCTTCTATTTTCTTCAATAATAGGAACTGGTCCTGCTGTTGGAAGAGCCTTCTGAATCACCATCTTCCTTCTCAGAGGAATCGTCTGGCACTGATCCTTTACCTCTGGGGTGGACCTTCCTTGAGGTGCTCCTCTCAGTATGGCCACTGATATGACCATGTTTCTGCATCTCGGGTTCATGCTGCATTTGTCGATGTAGGTCAAATAAGTTCTGCAGTAAAACAACATTAATTTCAGTTTGCTTTTCTTGTTCTTTCATCATCCTTTCATTGTCGGCCTTGCAGCTTTGCAATTCAACCATGAGACTCCTCACAGTCTCAGCTAGATATGGAGGGGTTCCTATTGCTCTTCTTTCGTCAGACTCTTCGTCTCTATTGTGGGAGCCTTCTCCCACCTCTTGGTGAGTCACCATTCTCTGCGTCTGTAAATTCTCACGGCTGATCGTCCGCTTAGGTGAAAAGACAAATGTTGGTTATTAGTCAAGAGTTAGATACATTTTATAACCTGTGCATAAATTCATAACTCTTTCACATGCATACAGAGTCGGGTTCTCGTTTCCAAGTTTTGATCCTAGATAAGAGAGTTAAGTTAGGGGGTTACTCCTCTTAGGAGTGCTTTGAATGGAGCTTATGTGCAACTCGTTCATGAGCCCAATCAGGCCGAGTGTTGTAACCATGCTCTAATACCACTTTGTCACATACCCACTACCATAATCAAATTTTCGTTGGTTTATGCCGAATCAGAGCCCCCGAATTACGTACGGAGACCTAGCGCAAGCTAGGTCTTTCTCTCTCTCTGCTCCCATGTGATCACGGGTCATGATCACAGGTCAAATAATTCGTGGTGCCTCTTTGTATTTCGCACCTGGGCGCTACAGTAATGTCGAATCATTCGAATCTGCAACTGCTGAACCCTGGTAGGGTTAGAAACTGGCCAATAGGGACGAGTCCCTATAGGGTTGGCAAGTGGCCATTAGGAACGGCCCTATCGTGTGGGTGAGCGGAGTACAGGTGGCAAGAGGGGAAACACGACACGGTGGGTAGCATGACAGGAGACGGGTCCCACTTCACACGCCACACCATTCTGGACCCCCCCCCATTAAAGGCAGAATGGCAAGGGGGGTTCGGAATTTGCCTGAGTATCGTTGATCAAGGTGAATAAATCCTGACCGTTCAAGAGTTACGCGTTCGATTCCGGACCCCCCCCCCTCACTGCTAAAGGCAGAACAGCAAGGGGGATCCGAAATGAAGCCTCAGCCGTAGATCTGGGCGGGTGGACTTTGGTCGTTCAGATCTGCTCGCCACTTACCCTAAGGCGCATTCGTGCCCTAACTTAAAGTTGACGTCTCTCCCCCACATATGACGGTCATTATAGACCCTGAGATTCTTCGAAGGAATCTCGTCCGTTCATCGGGACTTAACCACATCCTAACATCTTGATATTTATAAGTCGGGATTTATCAAGGTGAGAGCCCGACCTCTTGTCAACGGAACTCTCGAATCCCCGATTCCTGATTTCCCAAAATGGGTAATCTCTCGACACGTAGCCTCCCGAAATCAAACGGTCTACGACTGCTTCGGGGTTTCCACCATGGAACATCCCGATCTCTCATCATCAGAACTCCCGAGTTCCCGATTCCCGATTTCCCAAAATGGGTAATCTCTCGACACGTAGCCTCTCAAAATCAGACGGTCTATGACTGCTTTGGGGTTTCCACCATGGAACATCCCGATCTCTCGTCCTCAGAACTCCCGAGTTTTCGATTCCCAATTTCCCAAAATAGGTAATCTCTCATGACACGTGACCTCCTTTAATCGGATGACCCAAATCCATTTCAGGGCTTTCTCCCTTATTCACTGGGGGTTTAACCCTCGGGTATCTCTTGACAGATCCAACGGATGTCGGGTTTTCCAGCCGAGATCTGACAACTCAGACAGGTTCCTAACTTGTGTGCTCTCCCATGACTCCCTGGACGTGGAAAGATCAACGGCCTGGATGCTCTCTTGGACCTTGGGGATCTATGGTCCCGACCTCTTCGCTACCCACAAAGACACAGAAAGTCACAGGGGTAAGGCACTTAACATCCTACTTTCTCCTACCAAATCTAACGGTCATGAGTGACCACATATTTCCCGACGGAATCTCATCGTCGTTCACCACCTATCAAGGTTAAGGCACTTAACTTTCCAGCTTCTTCTTCTTATCTGACAGTCGTGAGTGACCCCAGATCTCCCGATGGGATCTCGTCCGTTGATTCGATACCTATCATGGATTTCTTAGGGCCTTGCGCCCTCGCGTCCTCCTTCCAGGTTCTTGATGATGTTTTCAAGGAGGGTATCTCTATGGGGAGGTTTACCCAGGGTACTATCTAAGGAAGATAAGAGTATCTCTCTCCCGAGAACCAGGCATGAAGTCTGAATTAGATCAATTTGCATATAAATAACAATTTAAGAGAGCATAAGCCACACGTAGTCTTTCCATATAAACATACAACTACCATTACTAATCAAGACACCAAACAGACATTCTTATAATGAAGTCATTCACGATTTCACAGCTTATGATCATAAATGTCAGCATACATATATTTCAAGATGTCAAAGGCAAAACACTTATCAGAAAGTAACACCAAGGGTTATGCAACTGCTGAGAGGGGTGCTTGTTTCCACCAGCCCGTAGGCTCAGCGACTCCCAGCGGATTTACCACTATCCACCCTCGAGATGAGACCATGATGATGTGAGACTGCGTCTATGTTTTCCAGCGACCAAGAGAAAAGGTTACTCTCCTTCCTCTTTGCTATCACCCACTCTGCATATAGCCAGATTTCTCTTCCTCTCCTCGCGTCTGCCCCCAATTGCTTCTCCCCCACACCTTATCCTCTTGTGAGGTTGCATGTGGCGCGATTTCCCTTGCACTGGTCAGGCCTGATGGCTCTTACAGATGGGTGGTTCGCCTCCCCATCCCTCATTAATTCCTGAGGAGACATCTACCTACCAGCCTACGAGACATTAATATTGGGGCCAGCGAGCCACTTTTGGTTCTCCGGGCCAGTGAAGTCCAAATATGGTATTGATTTTCGGTGGAATTTAACGCCACCTTTCCAGGTGCCTTCCACCACCTCTCTGCAGCCATCATGGTCTCTTTTTCAGCATATCCCCTCTCAGCAGTCCTGCAATATAATTTCATAATATTATTCACATTCATCGACCTTTTCCACAAGGTCCATTCACATCACATATTCACATTTTTTAGTTTGCCACAGTTCTTGGCCAGTCCATTTATTTTTACAAACTAGGGGGAACAGGGTGTTACAGCACTTCTCTACATGCTCTGGGGGTTTCCCAAATCCTTCATATTTATCCCCATGTTTTTTCTCATGTTCTGTGCCGAATCTGATGTGCAGTAACCTTTTACACTGGAACCAATTATTAATATTTTCCTTCTAAGTACCCCACCATCTTGCAGGTGTAGCTTTTAAAGAAATATCTAGTGCTGGTAATCTCTAATTTTATATAACTTCTACCTCATATTTCATAAACAATTCTTCTAAATCATTTAATCCATAAAAAGTGGGAGGTTCTCTTACCTCTGTACCAACCCACCTCAGCACATGTGTCATTCTGGCATATCTCATGGGATATAATTCATGTAATCATTGTTTCTAGTTGTCTAGTCCTGTGTCAGAGTCTAAAGCACAAGCACTAATACTCCTCCAACTCAAAATTCCATCTACAGTTGGGTTGATAAAATCTTCTTCATGTGTAGTAGTCCTATATAGTTGATTCACATCTTCTATAAGAATATTATCTGGCACAGGTTCCACATACTTGCCTCCTTCTAAGGGATATAATGGTGTAATAACTATGTATTCTCCAGACTCAAATATCATCTTCCTTGTATACAAATTGATAATAGCATGGTTGTCAAAGGCACAATCCAGGCCCAACAATGTTGGATATGGCAAAGTATTGTCTACTATGTCTATGAATTCAAAGTCAACCATGGTGCGCACACCATATAGATCTACTAGAATTCCCTTCAAACTTCCTATTGGCACCACTATGTGTTGATTTTCCAACTTCAAATGAATGGTTGAATACCTTAATTTTGGTTCTCCCGTAGCTTCTCAAGTTTTCTTTGGTAGAACATTGACTTCAAATCCTAAGTCTAATATAATATCCCCCATATTGAAATATCCTATGTTACCATTCAATCTGAATTCCCTACTAGTTCTTCTCTTCTTTTGGACTTGATTTACTCTTTTTACCCCCTCTTCCCTAGAATTACACTTTTCTAACAAATTTTGAAGTACTTGGAAGGAATTTTTATCACTCAACAATTTGACACAAGCTCCTAAAAATCTTCTTTAGTTACTTACATGTTCTTAATACTACTCTTTATTGGCTTGATCAAATAATGAGGGCATGTCATATACTAGTATCTCATCTACTAGCCTCATTCCTAAAGTGGACGCAATATTTTCCTTCAATATTTCTTGTCTAGCTTCCTTGAATATCTCTTTCTCTTTGCGTGCATCAAACTTTTGCTCTGGAATTGTATTCTTCCTAACCCATTGGTACTCGTCCTGATCCTTCTTGGCTACATCTTCTCCTGCCTTAGCTCCACCTCTAGTCACTATGTTAATATTCTTCACTTCTTCTTCTCTTTTATCCAGCCCGATCCATTGCACATTCTGATTAGTTGGGTTCCTCTTGTCCTATATTTTTATCAAAAGTGTTGGATAGTCCTCTATATCATGGTCTCATGCATGAAAATACATACATGTCACAGGTGTATATGGGCAGTTGTTGTCCCTAGACCAAGTTTGGGGAAACTTTGGTCATTTTTGGCCCACTTTTGGACTTCGACACGTTGGTCAAAGAAGGAACGCCCAGGCAGAGTTGAGATCACAGATCTCACTTATTTTGCAAACTATGTGGACCCAGTAAGGGGTTCTCTAGGGTTTTTGTAACGGGTTTATGGGATGTCGACCCATGGGTTTTCCCCATGTTTAGGCCTTATTGTAAGGTTTTGTAAAGTATAAATAAAGGAGAATGTATTGTAGAAAAAGAAGAGGAAGTGAATGTAGTTATGTGTGAAACAGAGGTGATTTGTGCAAAGGAATGTATGTGGTCGAGGCTTAGTGCTTGACTGTGATTTTGTAGAAGGTGTTGAGTGCACATATCTAGTGCTTAATGTAGAGGAGGATCTATTGGTTAGTGCACAGATCTCTTGTCTTGTGCGAAGTTTGACTATGTGGCTTAGTGAATAGATCTAATTGGATGCAAGATTTTGGCAGATAATAGAGAGGTGAAGCAGTTGGTGGACGTAGCCCCACACTGGGGTGAACCATGTATATCTGGTGTCTCTTGGTTTTCTTTGTGTATTGTTATTTCTATTGTGCATTTTCTTAGTGCTTTAATTATAATGTGTAATGAATGTATATTGTGTTGATTAAGTACTTTACTTAGGGTAAAAGGGTAAATGAATGTTATATCTATCTCACAGTGCTAAGTGCTAAGTGTTTAAGGTGCATAATCACGTGTTGTTACTATGCTAGATCTATATTTGATTATGCTCTACAATGTTAATAAGGATAATAAACTTATGCATGTCACTTCCTAAGCGTTAATAGAATATTCTGCAAAGTTCTATTATCACAAATCTGTGTCCCAACCTGGTTACAAACACTTGTGTCCTATAACCCCTCTTGCTTCTACCTCAGGTGAGACTTTGCCTTCTTCGCAGGTGTTGCCGAAAGGGTCGGTAGTTCGGGTTTTTTTGGTGCATTGTTAAGCATTGAACCCTAGGTCTACCCTTATGCCAACAAATGGTTCTGTTGTTGGGACCTGAAACTATGATGTTGGGAACTGAAGTAAATAAAAAGAGAAGCTTTGTGCGTAGATCTGCTACTGAAGTGCACAATACTCTATTTAACTTATGAATATTTGTGCCAAGAAAGTAAGTTGATCTGAAGAAAAGAGGTAAGATTCTAAATCTTTGTGCTTTGGTAAGAGAAAGATAAGTGAATTTTTTTGTTTCAAAAGTATGAATTTAAGTATGTTTAATAGATCATGTCCTAGTCTGAAGGCTAGGGCGCAATTGAAAGAAAGAGTTGATTTGAGTAAATTTAATTAAAGTGAAGAAAGATATGTTATTCATATGCATAGAAACAATTTTTGGACTAATAAGTGGATGCAGGAACCTAGAAAGATTTTTTGCAGATTGCAAGTCCAACACTATGATCCTAGGGGAAGTGCGCAATACAAAAAAGATTGGGGAACATTTAAGAGAAAAAGAGGATTGACTTTGTGTTGTAACTGCAGAAGGCCAGGACATCTTGCTAAGGAATTCCCTGGGGTAGGCCTTATTTGTCTTTGTTGTAATATTGTTGGTCATGAGGTTGAGGATTGTCCAAGGATTATTGCTAAAGTTGAAGGGAGGGACATAAGACAAGAAAATTATGAAAAGAATCAAGAGACTAAGGGTATGTTAGAAAGTCATGAAGAGAAAAGATCAGAGGAAGTTCAGACTATGTTATTACAGTTGAAAGAAATGATGGATGTTCATAAAGATGTCAGTTTACAAGAAATCCAAAAAGAAAGACAACGCATAAGTGCAAGAATAGAAGACTTCGACATAAACTGTGTCTTGGATGAAGAAACGCAAGTGAATGTTATGACAGAAGAAAATCGGGAAGTTTTGGGAAAGCCTACTATGGTACCTTCTTTAGGAAGGATAGGCGTGTTTAAGCGTAAGATGATAACCTTATGTGGAAGAGTAACTACAGTACCTATTATTGTTCATGGAACATTGACTGAAGAAGAATTTGAAGTCATTAGGTTTATTGAGGACAACGCCCCTTTCCCACTTTTGTTAGGTAAGACTTGGATCGAGAAGGATAAGATCAGAAGGAAAGCAGAAGAAGAAGCTACATAAAAGAAAAAGAAAGAATTAAGGGATTTCATAGCTAGGAAAGTAGACCAACTAATAGAAGAACGAGAGGATAAGTCGAAGCAATGGAGAAAAGTAACAACACATGAGAGATAGAAAGAAAAAGAATTAGATATCAAGGTTGAAAGAATACAAGAAGGTGTGAAGGACCTATCTATCCAAGAGAGAAGTGTGCCCACTCAAGAAGTGTTAAGAAAAGGGATATTAACTTCAGAATCTTTGAGGGTACCTCAACGGCGCAAAGCCACTATGCTAAGGAAAAATAAGAATAAAAATGGAAAGAGGATCCCAGAAACAGTAAAAGAGACTCAGATAACATGAAAGAAGGCAAGGAATATCAATAAGAAGAAGGCTAAGTTGGAAAACCTACAATAAGTTGAGGAAACCATATGGAATATTTTGAAGAATGGAACCTCGCAGAAGGCAGCTTCGTGCAGATTTGGACTTCGTCCTAGAGAAGTTATATGACTGTTGGAGGTGCCCTGACCATTAGAGTGATGCTCCAGAATGGTTAGGAAACACTTTTATGGGTTTAGGGACTGCTTTTGGACGTTGATACCACACCATAACGGATATATTTACATTAATGGAAGCAGTTCATGTTCATTGGAAGATCCATCACAACACCATGCTTACTTAACTCGTCGATGGTGGTGCTGGGACCACTTTTTGCTACTCATGATTGACTGAGCTAAGACAATAATTTCCCAAGCATTTAACTAAGATACCCATCGTTATCTGAAAGTAGACCTCACATGTTTGTTCATCTACCCCACCTATTTGTTAAAATATAGGATGTCAGGCGAACCCAACGATCTTGAGAAGTTTGTCGAGGAAGTTCATAGGAAGATCATGGCCGACAAACATGTATCTAAAGGTATTCATGCATTGTCGACTAGGGGACTGTAGGCTTCCCCTTCGACCGGACATTGTTCCATCCGTGTCAACCCCATGACTGAACAGATAAGAAAGCATCGCAGTGATCTGGCTAATGCGAACCAAATCCCATCGATCCTGCCCAAGTATATTCTGCATGTGGCCGACGATGTTAACCACGAAAATATCCCTCAAGATTTCGAGTATTTTGTGTTCACTGCATACATTATGAAAGGAATTCGCATAGTCGAGAGTTAGTTAGGACAGATCCCATTATTGAAGAGCATCGACTTCAACTTAGGAGACCAGAAGAACTGTCATGTTATCTCCTCACCTCTATTTAACAAAGAAAACTAGAAATAAACCTTGCCTCATCTCGCAACCATGGATTAAGGGGTTTGCACAATCAACTGTATTGAACGTAATGAATATTCCCCATTTTGGCCGCCACTAGGAGGTTAACACTTGCGTTAAACTCCTTCTGTCATGCTATCATGGTGAATATATATGGATCGATAGAATAATTACTGTGGATCTGGCGTTGATCCACCGGATCACAGGCTTGTGTTTGAAGGGTCTTGACCCACAGTAGTTCTATCTAGGGAAGACCTCAGACCGTTTGTTAGCACAGCGCATCAAATAAGCATATGGAGAGGTAGAAAAGGGGAGGCAAAGTTACAAGGTAGCCTCCATACAGGATGGCACAGTGTACCTTTATTTTCAACTCTTAGTTGGAAAGCTAGTGAGAAAGAACCACCCCACATAGGTCACCGAGTTCGTGGTGGACCTCACAGGAAAGTGTGTGGAGGGCATGAAAATGAACTGGGTGAACTACCTCGTCAATGATCTAGAAAAGGATTGTCGCGAAGCCCAAGACTTAGGATATGAGTTCCATTATAGCTGGTTAATCATCTTGATTGCATTCGTGGCTTGGAAGATGCCTGAAGGAGACACTTTCTCCGAGATTGAACCTACGAAGCCCCTGGCAGCTTAGTTTTCCACCCTATGGTATATCAATGACATGACGAAGCAGTGGCAGTCTAATGTTGTGTTTATTGATATTATCATAATAAGTCTGCCACCTTCTCAATTGTCTCATCATTCCAATAGTCTCCTATGCGTGCAAACTTAGGGTTCTCCATTGTCCCAATGTTGACTTGTTTTTTCTTTATTCGTTGTGTGTATGCAGCGGATACTAGCTCTGGCCCTTCTACTGCATGTATGCCTCTTGTCTATGGTACCTGTACATTACTGGTATCCCCTTAATCGTATTCCTCCTTTGTGACATTATAGCATTCCAATAACTTATGGGCCATTAGTTTGTCTTTGTGTGCATTGCCTAAGGGTTCTTCCATCGATTCTACCTTTGATAAGATCTTTGTTCAGATGGCCTGTAGTGTTGCTTGTATGGAGGGAGATTCAGGTTCAAATGTGAATGTGACTTTGAATCTCTGGACCTATCCTTCCCATGTTTTTTTCTCTCTACACGTCTCCAATTCTAAATACCAATTCCTCAGGATTGTATCCAATGTGTGTATGAATCAGTGTGTCCATTCTATTTATGATACTAAGCGCCATAAATTCCTACATTTTTCCACGTGATCCGTCGGGTCACTTTCTCCTATGCATTCCTACGCACTTACTTTTTCTTCAAGTCTAAAGCGTGTCTACATGAGTCTACTACATTGTTCCCAATCATTAATACTCTTTCTATGCGCGACCCACCATATAGATGGAGTTTCTTTTAAGACATCATCCACTGCTAACAGCCTCTGTTAGTCATGTACCTGTAATTCAAATGATTTTATAAACATATTAATCTAATTTAGTCCATTATACCTAGGTGGTTCATATAGTTATGTGCCAATCCAACGCAAAGATCAGTTTATTCGGGCACATCATCTAGTTGATACTTCATGCATCCTCTGCTTCCAATTCTCTAGACCAGCTTCTGAATCTGATGTGCATGAACTAAAACTTCTCCAATTGAGCACACCATCTGTTGTTGGCTCGATATAATCCTCCATTCGTGTAGTCAGATTATATAAATTGTCCATATCATTCACTCTTACTAACTCTATATATCTCTTCCCTTCTGATGGGTCCAAGGGTGCAATAACCTTTAGATCCCCAACATCGAAGATCATCTCCCTTATTTTCAAGTTAATAATTGTATGGTTATCAACCTCCCATTCCAATCCCATTAAATTTGGATATGGTTGAATATGGTATACAATCTCAATAACTTCAAAATATTCCATGTTGTGCACCCATCTATGTTTATAGGTACCCTCGTTAGTCGCTCGATTGGGACTATATTATGTTGATTTACAAGCCTTAACTAGACAAGGGACCATATTAATTTAGGTTCTCCCATAATCTCCCATATATTCTTAGGTAGTACATTCACATCCAATCCTAAGTCTAGAATAACATTATCCACATCATATTTCCCAATCTTCGCATTAAACATGAATTCCTCGTTGGTTCTCTTCATGCACAATATCTGGTTTACCATTCGTTGTGTGACAGGGTTGTCCATTCCTTTTGTGTAATGATCAATCATGTTGTATAATATGCTAAGCGCAATTCTATTTCTCATCGGTTCTACACAACGTTTTAAGAATTTGGTTTGTGTACTTACTTGTGCACTTGACTTTTTAGGTACCACTGGGTCTTTTAGATGAGGTAGCGATGATGTGAATGCTTCCCCATGTGGTTCAAGTATTTCCTTTCATGCACTCTGTTATGTCTCTTTTTCTTTCTATGGGTTGAATTTTGGCATAGGCCCCGTTGACTTCCTTACCCACTACTCTATTTGATTTACTTGAGTTTCCATATCAGCGCCTGCGATTTTTGGTTGTTCACTGTGTTTTTCAACTGATATCATTTTCACATTCTGATTCCGATGTGGATTTTGATTTGGGTTGCCTCTAGCTTTCCATTTTGCAACTAGTTGGGGATATTCCTCTATTGCATGATCCAGTGCTCTGCAATATGTGCACATGGTTCACGGGTTCTATCAATCTCAGGCCAAGTGTCCTGGTTGATTACAATTATAACAAATAATCAGTCCTTGTCCTCCTCGACCAAAATTCCCTCTACCTAGGCCTCTGCAAAAATTTGTTATGCTCCCTTGATTGAAACCTCTCTAAGTTTTATACTAAGCACCACTCCCATCGACACCAGTATTCTCTTCCTAGATCCTGTATATATCTTATGTGCGCTCCCTTAGTAGGTCGAATGCACGACAATCCTTTTCTTCATGTCCTACTGATTTGCAAAAATTGCAAAACAAGTTCTTTGGAGTACTCTGATATTTCTAGAGTAATGGACACTCACTGGGATGATGTCCCCATTTCTTACAGATCTCGTAGTATCCTCCTCCAGGTAGTGGATTTGATGCTCCTACTACCAATTACTACACAAATGTTTGGAATTTTTCCTTGTGGTGGCCCTCCGTATTGAACTTGGTACACCAAATTTATTCTCTTTTTTCCCCTCCCTTGGTAATCTTAGCTAGCTAAATTTTTAATGAGGATAACTTCGTCTGAACTTGTGCCATTCCCCCAGTGTCTCCTGTAGACGACAACTCTAATTTCAACGTGATTTCCAGTGCCTCGGGTTGTGACACAACCTTCTATTGAATTAGTGGTCTATGAATGTGGCATAGTAATCCTACAATGAACCACTCTTGATGTTGTTAATATGGAATCTGGGAATTCAGTCTCCCCATTACATCCTTAAAGCATTGATCATAATCCCATACTGACTATGTTTGAACTTGCTTGATATCCTCCAGTTCAGTAATATACTGCGATTCTAACTTCATATTTTTTAACTCCTTTGATAGCGCTTTCTTTATTTATGCCAAAGTCCTAGCCTTTTTGGTAGGTGTAATACCCTATAACTTCATATACCATACCAGCGTGTGAACCCTAAACATTGTCTCTAACTGCGCAATCTTCATTGCTTCTTCCTGTATGTTTTTAGCAGCCCAAACTATCTCTCAGACAAACAAGTGTTGTATTGGGTCCTTTGACCCTACTCCCTTAAACTCAGGAAGCCTTAGAGTATTATCTATCCCTTCCATGTTCGTTTATGTATTCCCCACTCTTGGTGATGTTGGTACACTCTGAATTTGACTCTACGCACTACTCCCACTATTTCGACTGGTATTGTTTTTTCCTCCTTGGCTTATTATGATGTCTTTTGACAAGTCTTCAGATGTTATTTATAATTGTGGTGATGCACATGGGTTCGTGGATTCAACTCAGGATCATGTCTAAGTAGGAATTACCAACTCTTCTATTACTAGATTGGACTGACACCCCTCTTCTTTGCCTCCTATATATGGTATCTCTACAATTTGGACTTATGCATAAGGTTCACGTACTTCTGGCTCACTGTGCGGCTCTTCTCTCCCAACCCTATTATTTTTCCTTTTATACCTCCTTCCTTCGTGCAACTCTCAAAATTCATAGTCTTCCTCTAGTGAGTACCTTCTTGCATCCTCAGTCCCTTCCTTCCTCTTTCATTGTTTCCTCCATTTTCTCAGGCGATCCTTATGTTATCCTCCAACTCCCCTCTTTGCGCAAATCCCATTTAGTTTTCGAAATTCATTATCATCACATCATAACATCCTTATCCACACATTCAATGATTTCAAGAACCTGCCACGTGGGCCTTTGAAAAAAATTATTTTTGCAACATTGTATAACTGAATGCAATCTACAGAAATTTCTGTAACATAACCCCCTAGTATAATATCCAACCAAAAATCAACTGCTCGAGTAGTTGGGTTACTTACCGAATTTAGTTTCCTTACCAGTCCTGGAGTCCAATTCTTCAGTACTACAGCACTAAACCTTCATGTCTTCTCTACTAACATTTCTAGCCACTCGGTCAGAATTTATGGGAATTCACCAAAGAAAATTTCATTTTTATCTGTGAACACATAATTTTGCATTCATTGCTCGTCACTCATCTGAGGGTTCATGTTCTCTTTTCATGCGAAGTCTTGTTCTTTTCATTGAAACCAATCTATGATTTCTTTCTTAGTTGACCTCCAAAACATTCCCTCAATCACAAATTCCCAGTCCCGGCAACAAAACCATTTGTTGGATGCTTCTTGTCTACGTAGGGGTTATAAGACCCAAGGTTCAGTTTGATCGTAACCAACAAAACCATCAATACACAAGCCTTTTTGGCATCACCTGCTTGCGTAGATCAAGTCTCACCTAAGGTATCTATTAGGGCTGCAAGAACAAATTTTATATAACAGTAAGGGAAAGGGAGGTTGATGCGTGAATAATTCTTCATGATCTTAGCTTATGTATGTTATTTATTATTACCTAAATTATCATAGCCATACATGAACATTCCTGCATAACCAATCCATATACTAAATTCATTATGTGAATTATATCATCATTCATGAATGCAGAAAGACAAGAACACAAGACACAATATCCTCTCTAAACTCCTTCTTTATTCATCCTATTTATTACTATTACATTCATGATATTTCTATAACCTCAATTCTCTTCCATACGCACCCTCTCACACTCACATACGCATATATCTCTCCCCCAATCCTGTTACATATTTATACCCCAAAATCTAGGGTTTCAAGTTTTATTCTTATCTATCCAAAAATAGCCCATTACAATATATGACATAGCCATCTTCAGTTAACTAGCTATTTTCCTTATTCTACTTCTTGTTCTTTATACATCTTTTATGTTTTCCTTCTATTTCTGGAAAGTTGAACTGTCATCATTTGCGCTTCCTTTTATTGTTCATTTGCTTTATCCTTTTGTCTTTTCGTTGTCTCCGTCCTTCACATCCTTCTACTCCCTTTTTATCTTCTACATGAATCCTTCCTTCTACATGATTCCTTCCTTCTTCGCACTTCCTTCCTTCTGCGCCCTTTCTTTATACTTAGGATTTTATATTCAAAAATTTGCATGTCCAAAATTATCCACTTATACAATAAACAAGGAAACTTAGCGAAGAAAATTTCATTTAAATCTATATAGATGTACCTATCTTTCCAACATTTTAGGTTGATCTATATGTCCCTGGTCTCTCATCGCATGAACTCGTCCTCCTTCTTAGTTATCCAACATTGTATCTCCTTCCTGGAAGGTTTCCACCTTGTTTTCTTTCTTCACCATGCATTATAAAACCTTCAGGTCATGGCAACAGAACCATTTGTTGGCTCTTCTATTTGTTTGGGTGTTAAAGACCCAAGGTTCGAAAATATTTTACCAACAAAACCCCATAGGCGTCAGTATATTCAAACTTCATTCAAGGACCAAATAAGGTCTCACCCAATATTCCATGAGAACCATAGAGACCATTGGTCTTGTGTAGGGTGTGAAGGAACAAAACATATAGGAAACCTCCATTAGCTAGTCATTCATTCATTAATCATGCACGAAATAATATAACACAGACATACATTCAAGTCAAAACTCATTAGATGCAGAGATAATTATGCTTGAGTTGTCCTCATCCATTTCATTCATTCAACATAGTCAAATACAATAGGACCGTATCCTAGTCAAGATACATTAATTAACATTCTACACATAGATGAGCCATATGCTCAGATCTCGATCCACTTTCTCTCTCATGCAAAAACCGGACATAACAAGAAGTAACAACTAATATTAACTCCAACTCTAGCCTGTCTCTCACTCATACAACATTGAACTCTCTCCTCACTCAAAATCCCAACCCTCTACATATCTGCATGCATCCCCCCATATCTTTCACAGAGCTTGGTAGTCATAACTAACTTTCCATCTCATCCATAACCTCAACCATGACTAGTCGGGTTGTTACAAAATCAATTACATGATTCATGAGGATCTTTACAAATCTGGCTTACATGTGGTTTCTTTAAGTCCTTGTACGTAATACAAAATGGGTTGGTGCACGTAGTAAATCCTCGGCTGGCACAAATGCTAAAACTCGGTTCAACACTGTGTGTATTCTCATGTGCAAGCAATGCTAACTTGTGGCATGTGTGAAGTCTCTTTCAACCCTTAGGTTCCAATAGGGTTATGCATTTATATATCAATTCATGAGAAAGAGGATAGCAGGGGTTATGCATTTCTATCTCAATTCTAGAGAGAGATTGAGAGACTGACTATGAAGACCAATGGATAACGTCTTGAGGATTTTTCTAGCATTGTTAAGATTGAGAATTGATGAGTCTGAATCAAGAGAGAAAATTAGTATAGTATTAGTGATTGCAGGATCATTGGGTTCAACTCGGGGGTTGAGGAAATTAAACTAGGAGGAGAACACTCATGTGTCCCCCATAGTTGGTTGTAGATATATTTGTTGGGTATTGTTGTTGTTGGAGATACTACCATTGGAGTTGTTTTGGGCACTATTGTACCACTAACTACACACTCCTTCTAAGCAAGTATTATTCGATCCTCTTGTTCCTTTTAAATTGAAAATCTAGATCTAGAAACCAATGGTGAATTGTTTCTCAAGTCTAATTCTTAGAGCATAAAGGATGAGGATTAATTTTGTTAAGGAATATGGGGTTTAAAAGTTGATTTACATGCAAGTCATTTCTATAAATTAACAAATAAGTCTTTTATTATTTATTTGGTTGGGTTTAAAAAATTAGGGAATTTAGGTGTATGTGATAGAGTTTCATTCTAGAAATTTTCAATATTAGTACTTTGGAGTAGAATATGGTCTTTCTTCTCCTTAATTTTGTAATTCATAGGCAAATCTTAAAATTAATGAACTATTTCTATGAGTATTTATATCTTGTAGGAATCCTTTACAATAAAACATAGGGTTTAGTTTGATGGTGCACAAAAACATACTAAAAGAAACTAGACTTAGATGCACAATAGACCAAGTTGTACTTAAGATAATTCCTAATTTCAAAATGTCCTAACAAAGGAACTATACAGTGAAGATCTTAACAACCCTGTGCAATATCAATTCCTAACTAGATTTTCTTCCTTTCTAAAAGCCAGTGGAAAAAAATGGATTAATCTTTCCTATGGAATCTCTCAGATTGAAGAGCATATAATTCCATGAGGCTTTTAGAATGAAATATTAGTTTTAATGAGAAAACTACTTAAAACACTTACAACCCCTTAAACATGATCCCCTTATGTACATGAAATAGGGTATCAAGTAGAAGGATCATCATGTACCATCCTTTTCACCCACAAATTTTATGATGTTATTTATATAAAGTTCTAATTGGTACCTCTTCATTTATCTAAGAATTGGAATTGGATATGGTGGAAGTATGCAAGGTTGTACCATCTTTTTCACCCACAAATTTTATGATGTTATTTATATAAAATTATAACTAGTGTTAGAATTGCAAATGCGGAAAACACAATTCACATATGATAATTAACAATCACACGGATAAGAAACATGGGGATTTCACGTGGTTCACCCAAACATTGGGCTACGTCGACCAAGCATAGGCATCGGTTGTCTTATTATTCAGATCATGAAGATTACAATAGACTTGCAAGTTCTCACTCTGTCTTATATGCCTCTACGAGCTTACATGAATTTATATACATTTACACAAGAAACTGATTATTAAATGCACTCCTATCCATATTCTAACTTGG
>ML815334.1:110795-128408 GCA_009831015.1 Picea engelmannii
TCGCACCATGCCTTAAATTCCCTTACTCCATAAAATCATGCGAATAAATTAAAGGAGATCGTGACCTTTATTTTAAAGCAAGTCGTCGCACCTCTCAATACCACTGCATTGCGACGAGCTTCAAAGGGTCATCGCACCTTCCGAGATAGCCAGCCTGCGAGGATGGATGGTGGTCGTCGTCTCTCCCGATACAGCTTGAGTGTAACGTGCTCAGGAATTTTCGAGGAACGGAAGGCCAGCCTATAGGACGTTGCACCTTCCAAGAGGAGGCTTCTGTGGAAATCGACGCACCTTACACAGGTTTCACTCATGCGGTTTTTTTGAGAATTTGACGCCCTCGACACTTTCTCCTCCAACCAGCTCTGATACCACTTGTTAGAATTGCAAATGCGGAAAACACATTTTACATATGATAATTAACAATCACATAGATAAGAAACACAAAGATTTCACGTGGTTCACCCAAACGTTGGGCTACGTCCACCAAGCATAGGCATCGATTGTCTTATTATTCATATCATGAAGATTACAACAGACTTGCAAGTTCTCACTCTGTCTTATATGCCTTTACGAGCTTACATGAATTTATATACATTTACACAAAAAACTGATTATTAATTGCACTCCTATCCATATTCTAACTTCGTCTATTTTAATTGCAATCAATGCAAAATAATAAGATCCAAATCCATCCTTGAAAGAAATCATTGTCACCAAATCCCAACCATTAATACCTCTTCATTTCTCTATTAATTGAAATTGGATATGGTGGAAGTATGCAAGATTCTCTTTAAAAAAAAAAATGCAACATCCTAGAGATTAGCTTATAAATCTCTCTTCTACCAAGTTATGACCCATATATGGAAAAATTCAAAGCAAGTAGTATTTCTTGTCTGTAGATAGAGATGATGTTGGACATATTTTTTTGAGGTACAAATAGACCCAAATGCTATGTGACAAAAACTTTAAAAAATCTGCATTATGGAAATATGCAATACACTAATATAAAAATATGCAACAAAATAATAATCTCCATCCTGGATGATTACATAAATACATGTATATGAAATTATACTTCAAACTCAAATAGACATACAACATCCTATTCTCGTAGAAATGGATGGTTCTGGTTATAACGCGCCACCCGGAGACACGCTGATGGTGTACGCACGAATGACATTCTCTGGCAGGAAAATCGAGTCAAATTCTGCTAGAAATTCTCCTTGTGAAATTCAAAACGAGTGCTTGAGCTATGGCTAAATTGCTGCGAAAGTGAGCGTAATTGCTTTGTAAGAGTAGGCGGCCCACAATAAAATACACCTGCGATATTCACATATCAGTGATCGTGAAGAAGCTAGATTATAATTTATAACCAATAAAAAATAAATAAATACAATTATTTCAGAAACAGTTTTTAAAAATATAATAATAATACTTATAATATATATAATTATTTTAAAATAATAATTAAATAAAATAATTACAATTATAATATATATAATGTTGGGAGGTGAGAAAATTTTAATCCTTTATAATTTCAATAACTAACAATTAATTTATTAAAAAATAATTTAAGTTTAGTTTTAATTTCAAATTTATCAATATTAGTCAATTTCTACTAGTTTAATCAGGCCATATTAAAGATTAGTGCGGCCAAAGCAAGAACAGAAAAGATAAGATTCCCTGGTGATTAGATTACATTTCTTAAAAAAATCTATTATAAAAAATGTGTATTTGTTTCACATACGCCTGATTTTTATGTATTTCTGATAAATCCAAAAAAAAACTTTGAGATTTGATTTTTTTCCCATTTTTACACTCTTAAATTTTTAATTCTTATTATAATGGAAAACTGGATAAACCCCAACTTCAGATAATTTTAAACTAATATAAATGAATACAAAAATATTTAATCGATATAATAATATTCATGTCCAGCTGTTTGGTTCGACCTATTCGAGCACCCTTGTGGGCGGTTGATAATTGGGTGAAGACTCTGTTCCAATTTGGCCTCGCAAAGTGTGTTCGAATCTGCATAGATGAGTACGAATTAAGACAGATCAGCCAAAAGTATATTCGCCATTCAATCTGTGGGTAAAGAATCCAAATCTTGGGAGAGAATCGAATCTGAAACATACCCTGCTGCCTGAAACAATGTCGAATCCATTTTTGGCGTGATGCAGGGATTGAACCATGGCTATGAGAGCTGAGCGTGCGTCGCCTTCTTCATACACGCTCGTTAAATAATTGTGCATTTCGATCACTCTCTGCAAAAGCTCCCAATATAATATAGATTAGGTGTCCGAATAAACAAATCGAATTCAAAAGCCACAATATATTTTATGTGTACAGACTACAAAAACCATGTGAAAAGATTCTGATAATTTGGAATTATTACGTTCTGGTCGCTCTCTGCCACTTCATTCATGACTCCTTTGAACCATTCAAAGGATCCTTGTTCTCTAGTAACCCAGTAGAAGTATGCCCGGGCCGGTACTCGTCCTTTGTAATTACTTCCTTCAGGAGTTCTGGTTGGACTCACTTTGAATTTGCTTACATCATTTCCAGCTTCCTGCAGTATTCATACATCTTTCATTAAGAAAAGCTGCAAGAATACAGACAATAGTTCCTCTTTAAATTGCATACTTACAGAATATTCTTCGTTAGACTTGATGTTGTTGAGAAGATCTTTCAGAATGCTGATGAAAGGCGTTGCCCCAATTCCCAAACCCACGAGTAGCAGAATATCGTATTTTTTGTAATTTTGGGCGGGAGCTCCATAAGGTCCATCGATGTAAAGCTTGGGAAATCTGCAGGGTATAAATTTGACAGTTAAAATACCGCATCAATATTTCTGAGAAAAAAAACAAAAAAATGAGTTCACCAAGATGTGCTTGTCTGGTTTATAAGAGCTTCACCTGCATGGCGGGACTCCGTTGTCAGTTACCAGTGTAGTGTCAGCCCTAAGTAGACCACTTTTATTGGCAGTAGGGGGTTCACAAACCTGCACAGTGTATACCAATTTTCAAATATTTTTGAAGAAATTTGGAAGAGACAGGTTTTGTAGTTTGTTGTATTGTGAACAGATAAAACTACTGTATGAAGGTAAATGTAACCTGAGAAAATATTCTCCTAAGTTCTGTTGTCCAATCACCCAAAGTTCGAATGTGGACACTTAAGTAATCATCTCCTGGAGCTGAGGTAATAGAAAAGGGATGCCTGTACAAGCAACAGATATCACATTATATATCTGATGCCATATATAAACTTCAATGAAAGGAGCACTATACCATCCCCATTTTTTCTGTACCCATTTTTCCCTTACTTAATAAGTGAATTAGAATTGAATTCAGTCTTACCATTCAAATGGCGAGACATCTGGACACTTGATGAACAAATACATCCCACTTTTGTACTTGAATCCCGGAGGCTTGGTCATGTGCAAGGCAAGAACATTACCAGGATATATGGCAGCCTAAAAAACGATGATGATAAGTTTAATAAGCTTCAATCAGTCAAGTTTTCAACTTGATTAAAACAGTAACAGGAATATATGGAGTTGGACGATAAACTTGTACAGTGACAATTTGTCATGTCAAATCATGAAATTTGGAAAGCAGTCACCGACCTTCACGAGATTTACTTTGTTGTTATTTTCACGGAAAAATCTGAGGAATCGTTCGCCGATGTACAGAAGTATGGGAATTGCCATGTACATCCAAGCCTGCATGATTTTCGCTGAGTTATCCTTTAAATATGATTTGATGGCAAATTATGATGTTGGATTGAATAGGTGACATAATTTGATCGAGAAATTGAAAAGAATCTGTGTAGTTACGTACCGTTTTCTTGTACCATTCTAGTGTGAGATATATGAAGATGGAGTGGATGATGAGCAGAGTGTAGACTGCAATAAATAAATGGTGGGCATACCAGAAAGCATTGAAGCCTGCTAGCTTATGCAGAGGCCATGGAAGTTTGACTACGTTTCTCCTGAAACTATGAGTGGCCAGCGTGAAGGAGAAGGCCATCAGGAATACCATAATAATTCCGGATAAGCCCACTGTGCTGATTATCAAGTCTTGAAAAGTTGGTTTTTGATAGTGAAATCCACGTCCTATTGTAGCCATAAACTTGGGGTCAGGACATGAAACAATTCTGGGAAAGTCGCAGGTGAGGTGCACCACCCCATGAATGAATACGCCAGTTGCAATTCCCACGGCCATCACCTGCAAAATATCGTAGATACCCATCAGTGACTTCTCTTCATGAGAAATGCAGCCGGGTGATGCAGATATAGTCCTATTTATTTTGTTAGCAAATCTCCAGGCTAATTCAATGCTTCTGTTTTACTTGATGATAATAATTACCTTGTGAAAGTTGATATTGTCATCAAACGGGACAATTGAACTAGCCCTGGTCTTTCTGAGCCAGGTAATTGTGTTGCGGCATACAGGGAAGAGAATGAGAGCCATGTTAAGCTTCAACGTCTCAGCGGCGCCCTTGGCAATGCAAACGCAGTAACCCATCACCTGGAATGCAGCTTTGTTCTTGTATTGGAGAAATTTCCATGTGAACAAACACGCATTCAATGCTATCCAGAGTAAGATTATCCAGATGCACTTCCAGTTCTCGTGGACGAAATCCTTTGCCAGCTCAAGGAATCTGTAAATGGGACTTCTCCAACGCTTGGGGATCATAGTCTTACTCAAAGTTTTGCTGTGCTTTACATATCCTTCGTTCCCATAAGTGTTCACCATGCCCTGCAGCAGGGCTTCAAGCTGCCATATCTGCATAATATTGAAATGAAGAATCCAGGTTCATTAAACACATAACATAGTTCGCAGTATATAACATCAAGATCTTCGATCTCCGTGAAAAGAAATCACAGTAAGCTCTATCATGTTGCTGTCCTGTTAAGGACTCTAGTCGATATAGGAGTTTAAAAATCATGAACTAGATCCTTTGCATGTCGTTTGCATCATTTTTTTTTATTCCCATGGCAAAAGAAGTCAAAATGGACACAGATTGGGATTCCAATAAAGCTATGGTTAGAGTTAGAAATAACCTCAATGTATCCTAGATGATCTGGGTCGAGCTCCTCCATGATGAGACCGGAATATTCTGCAGCATTCTCCTTCAGCTTTGCCAGTTTGTTTGCAGAAGCACTCAGCACAATAACCTTAAATGCAATTTATTGTCAGTTGGATGATACAAGTTTTGGAAAATGTTGGGACTACATGGACACATCTCAATAACCAAAGGAAAATCTACGAATGCGAACAATAGCGATTTTCGTCCGAATCAAGAAGTTGGATTGGCTTACCTCCTTGACCTCATCTTCTGATATTCGGCCATCTCCATTCTTATCACACCTGCATTACAATTCACATTAGAATTAGATTCTTTCAACTGCAGAGCTAATTATGCTTTCTCAATTATCCAACTTCATAATCAGTAAATCTTAGAAATCAGCAAATAAAGCAGCTCTGCAATCGTACATGTCAAAGAAGATCTGCAGTCTAGAATCAAAGTTCTGGTCGGCCATCTCCTGCCAGAATTGGCGAAGCTCATCCTTGGACAAGCTATTGGTTTTCAACCCTTTTCGCCGAGCTAAGGCATCAAAAAGTTCCACTGCAAACTCCTTAGAGTCTTTCATTCCTGAAAAAAACCCAGTATTCTATTCAGCCATCAATTTTTACTGGCAGGCACTAAGTTCAGAGGAGAGGTAGAAGTTATTTCAAGACACCGCAAGATAAGAGGGGTATAGGACCATTGTTTCGCACACATTCACCTACACAGTAAGTCTTACACAGAAAAAGGAAAAAAAAAAAAAACAATAAATTTACTTCAATGCTGCTACTAACATTTTGAAAACCAATCTTCGGAGCCATAATGTATGGATATGTAAAGGGCATATAAACCTTAAATTTAATCTGATCTATGGACAATATAACCCAATTAGAATGAACACAATCCTCATGAGTCTCATCTTGGCGAAAACACACCTATGCAGGCACCAAAATTCTCTCTGGAGACTCTTCCATTCACAGCAAATTGCTCAAAACGTTTATCCACTGTTTTCCAGGCTGCATCGTTCTCTTTCCCACCAACATTTCTATCCAAAAATCTCAGGCTTTTCAGCCCCCTCTCAGCACTAGATACAGTTCTATCAAACTTAATCCTTCTGTTGACCTTAGAATTGGAGGTACTGCCATCAACAGAGGACCCATTGACAGACTCTTTGTTGCCTCTGAAGGTCGAAATCCTCTTCATCTCGGATTTAATTCTGGTTGTAAATGAAGCTCTCTTCGTGCCTGGATCACCCATACGAGGAGCTGGCTTAAGTTCAGACTCCATTCCCATATCAGGATTCATACTTATTCCATCCAATGCACCTTGAGAATAGCAAAAGCTTGCAGGCATCGTTTTCTCCTCTTTGGCGCATCGCAAGATTTCCTCGTTGCCACTGTGGACAACAACACCATCCAGTTCCGATTGCAGACTATTTCCTCCAAACTTGGATATTTCATCTGGGGCATTGTAAACCAGTGCCATTTCAGTTTCTGCATATATTTCTGCAGAATCCCAAAGCTTGTGATGCATCAAAGTGGTGGCGGCCTTGCTTGATCTGATCCTATTAATATAACTTTGATTTTGCTTTCTAACAGTATTTCCAACTTTTGTAATAGAACTCACAAGCTGCAGCCCACATGGATATTGATGCTTCACCAAAAAGGCCCTTCCAATATGCCTAAGTAGCGGGTAGGTGCCAAATGATACTCTCCCCCTTCAGTCACATTGGTGGGCTCAAAAAGGCAAGAACAAGGAAAGTGCAGCTTTATGAGTGAGCTGTCGGTGGAGGGCCTAAGCATAATCAACATGCATGATGGATGATAGAACCCACTCATTCAACCATGACTTTGTCTGAATGGGAGATACGGCGCACAGAGAGGCAACCACGTCTGAGTTTGCGTACAACCACACCTCCACCACTTCTACCAACTTTGACAGATCCTATATAATGTAATCTTAGTCCAATCCAGCAAAAACATATAAATTAATAGAGCAGCTTCAGCAGAAATAACCAAAATGCTTGTTTAGGAGAAACTTGAAAGCTTTGTTTCCCCATTCATATCATTGATTCATTATAGAAGCAATCTGTGTTTACCTCATTCCTTACTTATCGCGGCATTTTTAAAGAGAAATCGTGCAAAAAGTTTTCCAGGAATTACAGATTGATTATTCATCCAAAACATCAATCATATCGAACCGAAATGTCAATGTTGTGGCAAGCTGTTACTCATTGGCAATATCGATAATGGATATACACTGCTGAATCACTGTGAAGAAAAGTAAAGCTGTTACTCTTTTTTATGTTGATATACACTGCTGAATCACTGTGAAGAAAAGTAAAGTTGTGCCGTCCTCCACCATGAATATGAAGATGAAATTGAAAAGTCGTGCCGTCCTCCACCATGAATATGAAGATGAAATTGAAGGCATTTACTAAAATTATCAGTTCTCGTATCTCCATCTCCACTTCGAATTTACTGTTTCCTTTTTTGTATCCAAAATATTATCGTTTGTGGATTTCAACGCGGAGTTATTTTGAGCGTACTGTCACTGATAGCATTTTGCAGTATTCTAAAGTAGTTTAAATGTTCTATTTATTTTTTTTATTTTTTTCTTTTTTTTTAATTTTGTTTTTGTTTGATTTCGTTCTAAATCTTATAATAATTGGATATGTAAATTTAAGTGATTAAGTTTGTATAATCCAAGTGTCCCATAAATTTTTTAGCATAATAGAAATCCTATAATAATTGGATATGTAAATTTAAGTGATTAAGTTTGTATAATGTACCATGAGATAGCACAATTGGTTAAGACATGCGCATACTCTTCCAGTTTGGGGAGAGGTCTTGAGTTCGAAACCTGTGTTTCTTGGGGCTGCGAAGTTTTATCACTCCCATACCAACCACTATGTGGGGAAGTATCTGGGGTGGGTTTCCAGCCCGGAATTCCAGCTTGGAAAAAAAAGTGTCCCATAAATTTTTCAGCATATTGAATCTATTTAAACATTCAAAATTACAATTTAAACAACAGAAAATAACAATTTTATCCAAATTTACATCGCTAGATTCCAAAAAAAAACAAAACAAAAAACGTAAAACTTTTACCCATATAAAATTGAGCGTGGAAAATTCTGTGAATTTAGACGCCCTCGGCCACCCACTTTCGCGCTTGTCGCATCGCAGATGTACAAATGGTCGTTTAGATTCCTCACAATAGTCGTGCTTACGAACATCCGCATCCGCACAAGGCAACAACCACGTGTGTGTCATCTGCCCGAAGATATTATTATCGTTGTGAACACATCATAAATAATAATATTACAGTTGAACATGTTAAATAGATTTCATTGTGCCATGTCTTACCCTACTCCCAATGCATTCAAAATATAAAAATGAGGCGAGGAGAAAAGGTAAAATGAAAAGTTGTTCCTGCTTCGTTTACCTGCTCATGATTGACATTAAAATAAATATGGTATACCTGAAGAACATGCGCTTTGACTAATAATAATTGTAAACATATATTATTACTTGGGAGGAATTTGTCCAATGGCCAAGAACCAAGAATGATATTGAATTGAGATAAAACATGAAATGAAAGCAAATATTAAAATTTTGTATATAATGTATAAATATGAAAATGGAAGTGAAGAAAATATCCACTTTAGCTACCAAAGGCTAACCTCCACCTCTCCATATTCATATGATCTATAGACATGAAGGTGAGGGTGGCATTATAGTGAACAAACCCCACCAGTCCCTTCACCCATGTCAACTCTTCTCATGAAAATGGGGATGGGAGGTTGAAAGTGAACATGGAGGTGGAGTATGATGTCAGCTTTCTTCATGAGAATGGCAAGTTAAAAGTGAACATGGAGGTGGAGTATGGAAGTGAATTGGAAATAGAAGTGAAAGTAGTAAATATTTATTTTCATCCTCACTTTCTCATAAAAGTGGAAATAGAAGTGAAAGTAGTAAATATTTATTTTCATCCTCACTTTCTCATAAAAGTAGGGATCCACTTTCTCATAAAAAGTAGGAATGAGAAAATATTTAATTTAAAAATCCTTACATCTAAGTGCTTTATATGATAGATATGGATAAATATGTTTACACGTTACATTTACTCACTAATCAAGAATACTTTAAAAATCCTTACATCTAAGTGCCTTATATGATAGATATGGATAAATATGTTTACACGTTACATTTACTCACTAGTCAAGAATGTGATAATACACATAATCTATTCATTAAACACATCATATATCATATGAAGGGGGAGCCAAATCAATATCTTTTTCAATTACTTGGTTTAATCCATGAATACATAGTTACTTAGTTATTTGTCTATTCATATAAAATATTATTAAAAATTAAAATCATGTTACAAAATATTGTTAAGAATTAAAACCATGTTACACATCATGAAAGGGAGCCACATCAATATCTTTTTCAGTTACTTGGTTAAATTCATGAATACATAGTTACTTGTCACTTCATATAAAATATTATTAAAAATTAAAACCATGTTATTTATAAATAGATAGCCACATGTCAATTTATATCAAATATTTAAGCCACGATATGTTCAAATCTTCTTTTTAATACATAGCTACTTGTCAATTCATATAAATAACATATAAAAATTATTAAGGATTAGAACCATGTTACAATATTATAATATATTTATAAGTACATAGTCACATGTTAATTTATATTAATATTTAAACAATGCCACAATATCTTCAAATTTACAAAATATTATTAAGAATTAAAACCATGTTACACATCATGAAAGGGAGCCACATCAATATCTTTTTCAGTTACTTGGTTAAATTCATGAATACATAGTTACTTGTCACTTCATATAAAATATTATAAAAAATTAAAACCATGTTATTTATAAGTAGATAGCCACATGTCAATTTATATCAAATATTTAAGCCACGATATGTTCAAAACTTCTTTTTAATACATAGCTACTTGTCAATTCATATAAATGACATATAAAATTTATTAAGGATTAGAACCATGTTACAATATTACAATATATTTATAAGTACATAGCCACATGTCAATTTATATTAATATTTAAACAATGCCACAATATCTTCAAATCTTTATTGAGTCCAACCCAATATCCTCTACAATAATGAAATTATAAATTAAATTTGGACATGTTATATAGTATGTATAAAAACAATAAAATATATTGTAATTAAAATTATAACCATGTTACAATATATTTATAAGTACATAACCACATGTCAATTTATATCAAATATTTAAACAATGCCACAGTATGTTCAAATATTTATTGAGTCCAACCCAATATCCTCTCCAATAATGAAATTATAAATTAAATTTATAAATTAAATTTGGACATGTTAGGCAATATTTATAAAATTAATAAAGTATATTAATTATCTAAATTATATAATAGGGATAGAATTGTCTAATTGTAAAGTAAGCACACAATATAGAAATAACATTAAAGATGTGTTAAATATAGGAGGAACATTAAGAATGTGTCACTATTGTAGATCATTATGGATTTAAACAAACCAAAAAATGCCATTACACACATATTTTACATTTACTTTGATTAAATTTTTGTATATGATCTATAAATAGACTGTCAACATTGGAGTTAGTGTTATGACTTTTTTGAGCATGTCATCTCCTTTTGAATCCAAAAACACTTTTATAGCCAATTACCTTTGAAACCAAGCTTTGTCTTTACAAATTTCACATTTTTAAAGGTCGCTTCACACATAATCAAATTTTCCTAAATCTTTCAGTAGTTGGCATCCTTCATAAATATTTTTAAAACTTGGTTTTCTCTTCATTTTAAAACTTTGCTTCTAGCATGATTTCCAAGTCGGGCCCAATTTCCCAATCATGCCCCCTTTGCACTCATCTAAGTGTTGCATTGGCTAATTTCCAATTCAGACCCCCTTTGCAGATGTTCAAGTGTTTGACTTGGTCGATTTTCAAATCAAGCCCGATGGCCCCATTGTGCCCCTTTCTCATTATTTGAATTGCTCATTACGGTGAATCTCCATATCATGCTAGATTCCCTCATCCGACTCCTTACTCACTAATTGAACTATTCACCCAACCCAATTTTAGAAGTTCTAATGTATTCAAAGGATTTTAGTTTCAAAGGCAAAGTGAAGGTCTGTACTACAGAGAAAGAGTTGGCATGATGAGAAGAAGACACATGCATAGGAATCTTTGTGTGGACATCATCATTGCTTGCCACATGGAGTTCAAGAGAGACAAATGGCACTATAGGAGTGTAACACCCTAGTTTTGATCCCCAAATTAGCAATGTATATATGTGTATATGATGAAGGGATAAAAGTCAAACATTGATGTAATATGTAAATTGTGCATTGAGTAATAATAAAAAATACATCATAAGCTACATACGGAGAAGGACAAAAATATGAGGGGCTATGATTCCACAAGAGAGAAGAAATGGGGCTAAGGTGATCTAGGTGGACATCAGTGGCCACCTACCTATTCCACTGGCCCAAAGCACAGTTTTCCATTTTGGCAGGTTTCTACACTTTTCGGGTCCTGAACTTCTAGGGTCGTTTTAAGGCCCTAAACAATGTTTCCTAGGCATGGAAGTGCACAAAATATAGAAAAAGTCATGTCTGAGCCAATTGGAATGTGTACTTCTTGGCTATACCTTTCCAATGGGCTATTGATTGTGCCAAATGGAGATCGTATGCAAAAGTTATGACTCTGGGAAGTTGGCATACCAACTAACCCCATCAGGGCCCACAGGCCTTTTGGTGCTTCATCTCCTAGGGTTATTTTTTTAGGTTTTTAGGGTTTCCTCATTGATTATTTATGAAAAAAAGGTCTTTTGGCCTCACTCTAATGTGCTCTGACGAATGCGCATAGCTATCACATCTCTTCTCAGGGATTAGCTACCACCATTCGAGCGGGCTTGTTTCATTTTGCATTTTTTTACAGTTCATTTATTAATAGAAGTCAAGTTCAGGTGTATCTCTATGTTTTTGTTATAACTATATATTTCATTTTGTTCCATTTATAAATCTGGATAAGTGGTATCATAGTGATATGATCTTTATTTGTTTCTCTATGCATGTCCCCAACGAGGTAAGGGTATAAGGAGTTAAGAATCAAACTATTTGAGCCTTTATAGGACCATCCTTGCCGACTTTGGTGGCCTCCCATGGTAGAATAAATGAGATACGATGGAGCAATAGATCCTATTAAAATGTTTCTCGAGGAAGCCTTCACGTGACAAAGGAACGAGATGATGGATAATTTTTCCCAAATCCTTCAACAAATATCAACAATCAATGTATCTTCGTCAATCGACCACTTTGGAGGTGTTGCCCCCTTCAAGGTACAAGTTATTTTTGATATTCCTGTATTTGAAGGTCAAATAGATGCAGATGCTCTAAATAAATAGTTGAATCTCCTCGAAGGGTATTTTTCTATCCATAATTTTTTCGATAGATAAAAGATCACCTTTGTGCTCCTTAAGATTGTCCCCCATGTCAAGGATTGGTGGGAGACTTACTGTGATCAAAATTCCATAAAGGAATCCACAATATGTGTAGTCATTTCCACCTTGGGTTCTTTTAGGGATGTTATTAAGGAATAGTATTACCCTGTTGGAAGCTATGATGACCAGTATACAAAATGGACCATGTTGCGGTAAGAAAGGGACCAAATAGTGTCGTAGTTCACAACTTTCTTCCATACATTATGCACCAATATGAGTATCAAAGACTTTGAATGACACTTGGTGATCAAGTATCGTGGCAGTCTACATTAATGCATCCATATAGAAATGGATTTTATGGACATATCATCATCGGGCATGGATTATCGATATGTCGTCAAAATATGATCCGGATTTAGGAGAGGAATGAACTGATTAACAGATTGAATACAATAAACACAGAGATATGAATAATAACACAAATATCTAGTCAACAATATCTTCTCTTAAATAATGAAATAGGCTTAAATTGTAAAATTGCAGAATTGAAACACTTGCTCGAATGGTGGTAGCTATTTCTAAGAAGAGATGTGGTTGATACGCACATTTGTTTGAGCAGAATGGATTAAAATGAGGCTCCATAGGCCTTTTTTATATTACTCATGAATGCCAAAACCCTAGACATCCAAAAACCTAACCCTAGAAGGTGAAACACCAAAAGTCATGTGGGCCCTATGGGTAAGTTGGTGTAATTTGGTACCTCAACTTCCAAGGGTCGTAACTTTTGCAAACCACCATCGTTTTAGGTGCGTGATAACCCGTTGGACAGGTCTTTCAGAGAAATATGCATTATGTCGTCAAACTCTAACTCCATCTACAGTTTGACTATGGTGAGCCAAAAAAACAACGTTTAGGGCCCCAAAATGGCCCTGGAAGTACAACAAGATGTGCTGACATGAAAACATACAAAATAATCTAGTTGGATTAGGCGAGAGGCCACATGTATCCACCTGGAGGATGTGTGGGGATTCAAACATCCCTAGAAGTGTAGAACTCACAATTACAAAGCAGTACAAAAGAACGTGTTGAACAAAAAATGGACACACAAGGAGCCAGTTGGAATAGGTGGGTGACCACCAATATCCACCTGGATCAATCCTCCCCCCTTAGGAAGTAATGGTCTCCATTGAGTTGAGTTCCTCCATCAGGTGAGGAAACTTCTGCTGGATTTGGCCCCAGTGAGCCACTTGCCTTGGTGTAGGAGTCTCCCTGCCTTGACAACTCGATAAAGTTGGATATGTTGTTGGCGCATGCCCTTGACCTGCGTGTCCACGATCTGATCAGTGGATGTTTGTTCCATGTAGTCAGGGTTGAGCTCTATTGGTTTCAGTTGTTCTATGATCTCAAAGGTGTCCAATAATGGGGGAAAATATGGTCGAAGGAGCTCCACATTGAATATTGGATGCAGAACAAGGAAGGTGGAGTGTTGAGCTCAAAATCATTGCTACCCACAACCTTGGTGATAATGTAAGGCCCATAACGAAGAGGGAGAAGTTTTCAATGGGGCTTGGTGAGATGCTCCTACAAATGTAACCAGGCTTTATCGCCAACCTAAAACTGGTGTGGTACCCTGGGTTGATCATGGCGTTGCTTGTACTTAGCATTGGATTTCTACAAAATCTCTTGGACCTATTGGAGGATGTTCTAAATCCACTCGATGAATATGGTGGCTTTGTCGATCGCAAACTGATCAGGAGAAGAGTTTGTCTTTGCGGTGGCAAGAGGAAGTGAAACATCAATGGGTCCCAAGGGTTGGAATCCCAAACCCACCTGAAATGGGATATGGTTGGTGGAACTATGGAGAGCCCTGTTGGAATTGTGTTGAACATATGGAAGGATCTCATCCCATGTACGTGGATTCTTAGAATTGTACATGCGGAGGATGTGCACTTCATATCTCTGTGTTTATTATATTCATTATGTTAATCAGTTCGTTCCACTCCTAAATCAAGATCAGTATCAGAGATTGTCTCACTATGGTATGCCACCAGATGCCCGTGTTGACTGAGAACTGTGCCCACAACATAGTCAGATGCAACAGTCTCAATATCGAATGGTTGTTGCAAATCAGGCAAGGAGAGTATTGGAGCTGAGAAAAAGCAATGCTTCAGATCATCGAATGCTTGTTGTTGCTCCTTCCCCCACACGAAATTGGCCCTGCCACCACCCTTGGTCACCTGGATGAAGGCCCATGAAATATGGGAGAATCCCAACACGAACCGTCGGTAGAAGTTGGTTAGTCCCAGAAAGCTCTGAAGCTCGATCAATGTGGTCGGGCCTAGCTAGTCTCGGATGACCTGGATTTTAGTTGGATCAACATGTACCTTGTGCTCATCAACAATGTAGCCCAAGTATTGGACCATGTTCATGCGAAAAGAGCATTTTTCCAAGTTGGCATAAAGCTTGTGCTACTGCAGAGTGCTCAAAACCTGTTGAATATGTTGCATGTGCTCCTCCCATGTTCTGCTGAAGATAAGGATGTCATCCAAATATACTACCACAAAGGAGTTGGTGAAGGGTCTCAATACGTTGTCCATTAACCTCATGAAAGTGGCTAGTGCATTTGTTAAGCCAAAGGGCATGACTAGCCATTCGTAGAGACCTTCTTTTGATCGATGGGATCTTTTAAATGACTATGGTTGAGTTTTAATTTTGCATGCGTTAATTAACCATTCGAGAAACTTAGCAAAAGAATGAGGAAAGAAGAGGAATTATAATAGCCATATACACATATGCAGATCTGAAATGAAAGAATAAACAACAAACCATAACACGCAGATTGATAACGGAGTTCGACACAACTTTGCCTACGTCTCTAGGCCTTTGTCTCTATGGGGGAGGCTTCTTTATTTCTGTTCAAATGCTCAAACGTATATCGCTGCAATGCCAAATGGCTACAAGAATGATCTGGTCATGTTCGTCCAGATCTCAAGAACCCTGCAAAGAAAACGACACACAAAACGGACGTCCAGAGCTCCCAGAAATGATCCGACAACGTCTCCTTCTCAAAAGCTTCACTGCATCAACATGGCCTTGGCTTGGCTTTTCTTCAGCATAACTCTGCTCTAACTACTCTCTCATGGCCTCAAACAGGCCTGGTTTATATAGCCTTGAATTTAGTTTCTCATCTCCAACTTCCTCCAAGAATTTGGCCTCCAAAAATGCCCAATATCCCCCAAAAATGGAGAGAATCAGCTAAAAATAGGCTGAATTAATAGGAAAATCCATAAAATTTGGCAAATAACCCACTTTTGGTTTAATTCGGGGGCTAGCCCCCGAAACCTGGGCGCGCGCCCCCTCTGGCTGGTCGCATGGGCGCCATATGGCCACACGCCATGGCGTTGGCCCCCCTTTTGCGTGACTGCTCCCGGTCTTATGGCGTATGAATAGGACCTCGTGCTAACTGTTAAACCCATGGTCGTTTGTTATAAACCCCCGCGCTATTACATAGGGATAGATCCCGGTCACATGGCATTGTTTACGGACTGGCATCGAAAGCCAAGGGCTGAGTCATACATCCCCCACGCCAGTGGTTATACGAAATGGTTATATGGTGTATGTCGCGCCGAGGGCTGGGGCTAAGCCTCAACCCTTTTTGCCACCGAATGAACCTTTGACCAAATTTAAATACATTTCACGCCAATTGTATAACATGTAACACTGTGGGGGCGGGCGGTTATCCCATCCCTGCTAGTCCACAACCTACCGGGAGGTCGCGGGTTCGACCCCCGACCATGCCAATTTTACAATAAACCAATAACCAATCATACGGTGCCACGTGGCAGCCCGTGACTGGGCCACGTGGCACCTTAAAAACCAACCAGAACATGCCACGTGTCATTCGCTGATTGGCCCACGTGCCTGCCACATCAACTGCCATGTCATCTGCCGTACTGTCGCGTCACCTGCTACGTCATCCGCTGACATCACCCGTGCCACGTGTCACCCTTTCAGTGGTGACACGTGTCACCTCGGGATACGTCCAACCGTACACCAAATCGACCAAATCTGCCTGACACGTGTCACTCCCTGGTGCTTCCACGTGTCCCTTGTATGGACCTGCCATGTGTCGCACATACGAACATGCCACGTCAGCGTCCGTACAGACTGTACGGACTGCACAGTCAACAATTTTTTTTTGCTTGGTTGCCTTATCGGACATAACGCGATATCTTCTCCATACGGAGCCCGTTTGACAAAGTAAATATACCACCAGAATCAGGAAGACGAGACAGACACAATGGCATAGGTTTCATTGCATTCCGAGCACTTTCATTTTTGAGCATTTTTCAAGCCCTATCAGGCTTCTAGATCTGATTTCGGATCACACCTCCCCATAAAAAGACCTTTTGGTCCCCAAAAGTTTACTGACCAGTCAACAAGCTCGGGATAGGCCACCCAGCTTGCCCTCTGTCTCTGAACTCTGTCCTGTGCACCTGTCTCATCAATATCAACTGTAACACAATCATGACAACTGACAGTATATTGTTAGCCATTTGAACCCTGTTACATCTTACTGAAGACACTATCATCCATGTAGAAAACATTGCTAATGACAGCATCAAAAAGATGACTGCAAATGAACTGATATACTTGAAATATCTGCACGACGTGAGCTTATCTTGAAGCAATTTATGATTGATTTTCCATTCAACAACCATGTCTTGTTCTTGCTTAAGATCAATTACTTCATTTGAAACAATTATTGGTTTGTTGCTTGCTTGCACTGCCTTCGTTAATTGTTCCATTGTTTGAAGTGTTTTACTTGCTTTAACATGATGAGCATGCACCACATAATCGTGACCTGCTTTAGTGAATTGATATTGATTATTTGTTCTGTAGAAGATTGCCTTACGATCATACAAGTATGGACTACCTAAGACCATTCCACATTCTTTTAACGACACAACATCACAAGTTACTTCATCCACATACTTAGATGAAATTGCAAATTTGATTGTGCACTGCTTTGTTATGTGCATCTGA